>PVHX01005080.1:55563-116930 GCA_004024805.1 Geosciurus inauris | reverse complement strand
AGGAAGTGGGGAAGGAGTAGTCAGCATAGATTTATAGATATCAGCCAGCCCACCCTACCCTGGTTCTGAATCCCACCTGCTGCAGGCCCATAGCTAAGGGCCAGTTGGATTACTGTGTTGTTGTACTTACTTCAAAGTTTCTCCTTATCTGGAGTCAGAGGTGACTCCCCTTGTGGCCTGCCAATAGGCTGCCCACAACAGCCAAAGTTCTCCTGGTGGAGCCCAGTGCACACAGAATAGGCTGCAGACTCGGGCCAAGGTGCAGGTCCAGTCCCTTAGTGTTCCAGTAGCTTGGGCGAGCTTCTCACTCTCACCAAGCTCTAGCTTTCTCACCTGTCAGGAGACAGAATCCCAGAGATGCTGCTTGTGAAGTCTTAGCTTGGCACAGGGGAGTCTAGTGTGTTTAAGGGTGGTTACAGCCGTAGGACTGTCCTACAGTGACAGCCTTTCAGCTCTTTGGAAACTGCTGTTTTGTCCCACTACATTTCCTCTTCTGCAGGCTGGCTAGCCCAGTCCTTTGATTCATTTATTCATTCCTTCATTCAGTTGGTCCATAAAGACCTGAGTGAGGTCTGAATGAGGTGCTGCATATACAGCAGAGCAAACCTGTTCTCTCAGGGACATTTTCTGTTTCATAAAGTCCTGTCCATATGTCTATAAACAGGCATGTGGGGGTAGCTGGGGTATAGCTCAGTGGTAGAGTGTGTGCTAAGCATGCACAAGGTCCTGGGTTGTTTTTTTTTTTTAATATTTATTTTTTAGTTGTAGGTGGACACAATATCTTTTATTTTTATTTTTATGTGGTGCTGAGGATCGAACCCAGTGCCTCCCGCGTGCTAGGCGAGCACGCTACCACTGCGTCACAAGCCCCAAAGCCCTGGGTTTTATCCCCAGCACCAGAAAAAACAAAAAAGTATCCAAAACTAAACTCAACACTCTGCAAACATGGCTTGATCAGAGAGACTGGTAGAACCGCCCCTCCCTTTAGGCTGTTGGGACTACAGTGCAGTACAGCCTTTTGGCAGCTGCTCTGTCATACAGCTGGAAGCCACTGACCCTGAGTCTTCCTGCAGCACCACTGTTCAGCTCTGTCTCTCGTAGTGCACGTGGTTTAGGATGTCTCCTTTACCACACAATTCAGTTCAGGTCTTTCGAAGTAGGAAGCTCCCCACTCTAGCCCAAGCAGGAATCAAGTTATTGAGGTCCACAGTGCACCCCAGTGGGCAGAATCTGTTGTTCCTGAAAAGTGTGACGACACATAAGCCACGTCACCCAAGAGTGGGCTGACAGGGAAAAGGGTTAGGCAGGTGTGCCGTGGGTCACTTAGATGGGTTGATGGTACGGTGGTCCGGGAGGAGTCAAGATACTAAAGGCCTTGGGGCCCTGAGCCTTCTGTGCTGCACTGCATACCCCACATTCCCCCTTCTAGCCAGGGAGCCAGTGCCTCAGGCCACTGGCCTTAGCTCCTGCCCAGGCTCCCCTCTGGCTCTGCTCTTTAGCTCACTCCCAACCATGGCTGCTCCTGTCTCTTTACAGATGTGGGCTCTGTGGAAGGCCTGGCCTATCACCGTGGCTGGGACACTCTCTATTGGACAAGCTACACGACATCTACCATCACCCGCCACACGGTGGACCAGACTCGTCCAGGGGCTTTTGAGCGAGAGACAGTCATTACCATGTCTGGAGATGACCACCCACGGGCCTTTGTGCTGGACGAATGCCAGAAGTGAGCTACCAGGCCTGGGGATTGGGAGAAGTGGGCTGAGGGGGCAATAGAAACTGCCTCAGGTAGCCCCAGCTTGGGGATGCAGGAGTTGGAGGGGTGAGCTGCAACCCAGGTTCCACCCTTCTATGCTGTGTGGCTTCAGGTGAGCTGCATAGCCTCACTGAGCTTGTTTCTTCATCTGTTATATGGTAAAGGATAATACTTAGGAACCAAAGAGAAGGTCAGGTCATGGAGGACGCTTTGGCTTTTGTGATCAATTCACTCATCAGACAGCCAAGTTCAAGGCACAGAGTAGGTCCTGTGTTGCTCTAGGACTCAAAACTTCAGGTAAAGAATGTTCACTGAGCTGGTCATGGTGGTGCACACCTGTAATCCCAACAACTCAGGAGGCTGAGGCAGGAAGATCACAAGGTTGCCAGCCTCAGCAACTTAGTGAGACCCTAAGCAACGTAACAAGACCCTGTCCCTAAGTAAAATACTTAAAAGGGCTGGGGATGCAGCTCAGTGGTTAAGCACCCTGGGTTCAACCCCCAGTACCAAAAAAAAAAGAATGTTCACTGAACCCCAGGAATGTGAAATCCGCAGGCTGAGCCTGTTCAGGCCCCCCTAACTAGACAGAGCAGTCATATTCATGGGCAGCGCTGACAGCGGCCCAGGGCAGTCACAGGGACTGAGAGGCGTCATGAAGGCTGTGCTTGGGATAATCAAGGGAAGGGTGCCTGCACAGGGAAAGGCCTTTTGAGCCAAAGTCTGGGGGAGGGAAAGCTGACAACAGGGAATGATAGCACGGGGATCTCCCTAATTCCGCAGGGTATAGGCAGGCCAGCAAGCTGCGGTAAAGAAGGCAGTGAGTAAGCCAGGAAGAACTTGAAGAAAAGCCCCTGTGGGTGGGTGCTCCCCAGTCCCCGGGGGTCTACCTGGGTCTTCACTTGCTCTGTGCTCCTGTGGGGACAGCCCTCACCCCACTGTGTGGGCCTTTCGTGAACCACACCGCACCATGGCAATCCTAGCCCACACGTGGACACTTTTTCCCTGATTCAGAAGCATTTGGAATGTTTTTTAAAAGCTTTACTAGGAAACTAAGGAACAAACAAAACCCAAAAGCAATTACATAGAAACGGTGAGTGTACTGAACCGAGATTCCTCACCCTGCTGTAATTCTAGTCCAGCCCCAGCCCAGCCTGCCTGGCACAGCCGACCCAGCACAAGGGCCCTCTGTTCCCTCCCGCCTCAGCTTGTCTGGCTTGTAGGGACATGACTAATGACGAAATCCAGGCTTCCCTGCCATGACCTTTGGTGACCTCACCTTTTGGGGCTGGCCACAGGGAAAGCTGAAGGCAGGGAGCCTCTATGGAGGGACCATCATGCTGGGCTCCCTGACCTGCCTCTCACCCCCATCCCAGGAGCAAATCCCTCATGGTTACCCACCAAGTTCCTTTTCTCAGCCCAGTCAATTCTGTTGTTCACTGAACAAGTGGCTTTAGAGAACTAGAGGACTCAATAGAGAATGAGAGAGATGGGGTCCTGCCTCAGGTGTATCCATTTCTATTCAGGGTGAGGTGGCAGGGAGCTTTGTGACTGTGTGCCCAGGGCCTGCCCCTGGCTGGATGTCAGGGAGCACGTCATCATCGAGGCCATGCTGAGCCCTAGTCTAAATGATGGCTGGAGTGCACTGAAGCTGGGGAAGGGCACAGGGCACCCAAGGAGACAGGGCAGGGCTATCTTGGAAGCCTTCCTTGGCTGGAAGAAGCAGTCACTTTGGAGAGTTGGAAGGAGGGAGTGTGGACCAGATGAAGGGACAGAGGTGACCAGAGGCTAAGATGACTCTGCCTCCTCACCAAGTCTGCCAAGAAGCTGGCATGGGGCATGAGAGGGGCTGGGAAACTCAGTCAGATGGATAGAAAGTCTGCCATGTTCCTGGCTGCTGACTGCAGGACAGCCTTCCTCCACTCCCCACGGCACCTTCCCATGGAACAGCTTTACCAAACTTAGAAGCCACTGTGGCACCACACATAATCCCCACACATGCAAGTTTGTTGACCACAGGAGGAAAGCCACCCTCCCACTATGAGTGTGACCTGGGCTGGATCCAAGGACGTGAAAGTCCCTGGTGGGGATGACAAATCAAGTCCAGCTCTCACAAGTCAAGGAGAGGACTCTGAACTGCTGTTCCAGGACACCCATTTTCTCTTGACAAGCTGCAGGGAGATGTCACCTCTCTCTAAACTCCCATCCTGATTCCATGGGCATCAGGAACCCCTGGCCCTTCTCCAGGATGGGGCCTTTACAATTGCAGCCTTGTTCTCGTGAGCTCACAGAGCCTCAGGAGCAGCCAATATCTCTCCCTAATGGACAAGAAGCATCGTTTTCCTCCATGGGCCTAGCAGAGGAGAAAATAGTTCAGCTGTGGTGGGGGACTTGGTCAGGGGGGAGTAAAAAAGAGTGAGACCTAGAGAGATTTGAAGAGATAAGTCCACCAGCTCTGTGATAAGAGCAGCAGCAAGGCCAAGGAGCAAGGACAGGTCCTATTGGAGAATTCAGTGACCGAACTGGCTTTTGTGTCCTTTGGTGGTTCTGAGTCCAATGTGCATAAGGGCTGTCTGAGGAGCACTGGTAAGTACTGGTTCCCTGTCCAGCCCAGGCCCAAGTGAGTGTGAATCTAGAAGAACAAAAGCCCAGGACTCACCACCCAATACACATGGGCTACACTGTCACACTGTGGTATACTAAATGGCTCCTGAGTCCTCAGGAAACTGAGGCACAAGGTGGTGAAGTAAGTTGCCTAAGGGCACCTACCTTGAAATTGGTGGAGCCAGGATTAGAACCTGAATTCCTGACTTACTTGGCTGCATGATCTCTCATCTCAGCAAATTCAGAGTCATGTCACAGACACTGTAGTGTGCCTGCGTATGTACACACACATACACACCGTAAATCAGACCTGACTACATAGTGGGTGAATTTGTGCAATAGCCAGGCCCTTCCCAAACATCAGGGTTATGTTAGCATCCATGGCTGAGGTTTCCGTGCACTGGGGTCTGGTGTACTCCCTGGCTAGCCCCTGGGTTTTAGTTGTCTTCACAGCTGGCCTGTGCCCTCAAGGCAGACTCTTTTAGCCCTGTGCTCCTCTTCCCCTCAGTTTGATGTTCTGGACCAACTGGAATGAACAACACCCAAGCATCATGCGGGCAGCCCTGTCTGGAGCCAATGTCTTGACTCTCATTGAGAAAGACATCCGCACACCAAATGGCCTGGCCATCGACCACCGTGCAGAGAAGCTCTATTTCTCTGATGCCACCCTGGACAAGATTGAGCGGTGCGAGTATGACGGCTCCCACCGCTATGTGAGTCTACAGGGTGGGCAAGCGGGCAGCACAGGGGAGGCCAGGGTCAGGGGGCAACCAGTCTACCTAATCACAGAGCGCCAGAAAAGCAGGTGTGCCTCTCAGTGGGAAGAGCAGGAAGAGATGAGGAGTCCCACTAGGTCCTGGCCCTGGGCAACCCTTCATGAGCCCTGTCAGAGCCTGGTTTCCTCATCAGTTAGACAAGGGAAATGGTAAAAGGCCTCCGCAGGTCCTTCCTGTTTTGTGGCTTCCCAGGCCCTCCTGGTTCCTGCTGCTAGCTCAGAGGTGGAGTCAGATAAAAGGCCTGTGCCACACTGTGACAGTGAAGCTGCTGTCTCCATAGGTGATCCTGAAGTCAGAGCCAGTCCACCCCTTTGGGTTGGCCGTGTATGGGGAGCACATCTTCTGGACCGACTGGGTACGGCGGGCAGTGCAGCGGGCCAACAAATATGTGGGCAGTGATATGAAACTGCTGCGTGTGGACATCCCCCAGCAGCCTATGGGCATCATCGCTGTGGCCAACGACACCAACAGCTGTGAGTGGGGCCACGGTCACCAGCTTTACTCTCCTGCCCACTGTGCCTACACACACACACAGTACAACCTGGTCTTGCTTTCCCAGGGCCTCCATTGTACAAACACACACCTATACGTACCTTTGCCCCCAAGAAATCCTAAAACATTTGCCACTCTTCTATTCCAGACCCCTCGAGACATCTGTGCACACACATACACAGACCTGCATGCTCCTGGGCCCATCTGATCTAAAGCATGTTTACACACACAGATATCACCTACACCTCCCCTGGTCTCATCCACATTTTTAGACACCCCACCACATGCCCTGGTCATTGCTTCAACCCAAGGTCACCGTACACTACAGTATGTGGTCGCAAATAGACATGCCAGGTGCTGCCCATGCCCACCCTCAGCTTATACGTGCACATGCGCATGCCCTTGCTGGGCCTAGCTGACCAGGTGTCCCACACACAGATTCACTGTTTTCCCAGGCCATTCAGCTGCTCCTCACACACCCTGGGGCCGCCATTGTAGATGGCTTCTTGGACTAGAATCACCGAGATACATACACCTCAAAGCCCAGAGTGCCCCACCTAGGAGCACACACATCTGCAACCTCACCACCTCAACATCCCCTTCCTGGCTTCCCAGTCCCCGCTGCTGTGAACTGCTGTGCCTGTGGTGGCCATCCAGAGGCTCGGGGGCTGGGTGGGATACAGCAGAGCACACTCTGCAGCTTGGTCATCTGTCCCTGCTCAGGTGAACTTTCGCCTTGCCGTGTCAACAACGGGGGCTGCCAGGATCTGTGCCTGCTCACCCACCAAGGCCATGTCAACTGCTCCTGCCGAGGAGGCCGAATCCTCCAGGAAGACCTCACCTGCCGAGGTGAGGGAGTAAAGAGGGGCTGAGGAAGGAGCTGCTGTGGACACAAGCCCATAAGGGATCATCTCCCAGACTCTCCAAACCAGACCCTGAAGCTCTTTTGCCAAGGAGGCACTGACAATGACCCTGGTCCACAGAGGAGAGGGATATGGGCATTCAGGCAGGGCCTTGACTTATGAAGTTTCCCCACCTTCCTCCCCAGCGGTGAATTCCTCTTGCCGAGCCCAAGATGAGTTCGAGTGTGCCAATGGCGAGTGCATCAACTTCAGCCTCACATGTGATGGTGTCTCCCACTGCAAGGACAAGTCTGACGAGAAGCCATCCTACTGCAGTAAGGAGCCCCTCCGCTTCCAGGCCCAGAGCCCCAGTCCTCCTCCCCCAGGTCCCTGGTCAGCGCTGTGACCCAACTCCATGGCCTGAGAAGGAATTCTGGGAGTTCGTGAAGGGCAGAAGCACCATTGGCCTGGACCAAGCCTGTAGCTGGCAGTGAGCTGGTGCTCACAGTCATAGAGGCAGCCCTTCCCCAGCCTACTCTGACGCTCCCCCTTCTGCAGACTCCCGCCGCTGCAAGAAGACGTTCCGTCAATGCAACAATGGGCGCTGTGTGTCCAACATGCTGTGGTGCAATGGGGCAGACGACTGCGGGGATGGCTCTGATGAGATTCCCTGCAATAGTAAGTGGAATGCTTCAACACCCCAGGCCCAGCCTCGGACCTCACCCCATTTGAACCTGAGCCTCCACCCCATTCCCACCCTGGCAGAGCTTTTGTCCCCAGGCCCTGGGCATCTAGTTCAAAGCACTCTGAACAGGTTGAGCAGGTACTTTGGGCCAGGAGCTCTGTTCTGGGTCCTCCTGGCCCCCATGGAGGGGACTGTGGCCTGACAGTATTGGGTGGCGCTGTTCTAGAGACTGCCTGTGGTGTGGGTGAATTCCGCTGCCGGGATGGGACCTGCATTGGGAACTCCAGCCGCTGCAACCAGTTCGTGGACTGTGAAGACGCCTCAGATGAGATGAACTGCAGTGAGTAACATCCCACCAGGGCCTCCTTGAGCCTCAGCCTGTTGCTCTCCCCTGTGCTGTCCCTTGTCCCCTGTGTCCTCTTGGCATTCCTCTGCCCCTTCTTGCTCCTGGACTCCCTGGGATTCAGAGAGCAGGGCATGGACAACGTTCCAGCTTTCTGAAATACATGAAGGTTCTGGGGGGCCAGCAGCTGGGAAGGTATTTTAGGAGGAACCAGGTATCACTCTTCATCACTGTCCAACAGGTGCTACTGACTGCAGCAGCTACTTCCGCCTGGGTGTGAAGGGTGTGCTCTTCCAACCCTGTGAGCGGACCTCCCTGTGCTATGCACCCAGCTGGGTGTGTGATGGTGCCAATGACTGCGGGGACTACAGCGATGAGCGTGACTGCCCAGGTCAGCCAGTGGCAGCTGGGTGGTAGACGGCAGCCCTGAGGCTAGCAGTGGCTTCACACTTCCCTCACCCTGCAGGTGTGAAGCGCCCCCGGTGCCCCCTCAATTATTTTGCCTGCCCCAGTGGACGCTGCATCCCTATGAGCTGGACATGTGACAAGGAAGATGACTGTGAACATGGCGAGGATGAGACCCACTGCAGTGAGTGACCACAGTACCCTGCTGACCAACTAGGAGCCAAAGCACCTGTGGGCTGAAGTTTCAACACAGCCCCAAGGCTGTGCCCAGGGCCAACCTCTTAGTCCTTCCAGGAAGTACCCTCCTGGGAGAAAGGCACCCAGGGCCTTTCAGCATGTCCCCCACCACCTGATCCTCAGGCTCAGAAATGGACCATCTCTCCATTGTCCTGTTGAGCCCCCCACAGAGGGCTGCTGTAGGCATATCTCCTGTCCTTTCCGTGACATCTGCCTACCCAACTTAGCACCATCCTCCCCTCCCCTCTGACTATCCCAGACAAGTTCTGCTCAGAGGCCCAGTTTGAATGCCAGAACCACCGCTGCATCTCCAAACAGTGGCTATGTGATGGCAGCGATGACTGCGGGGACGGCTCAGATGAGGCAGCTCACTGTGGTAAGTGCTGGCTGAGATCAGGTTGGGGGAGGTGCCAAGGGAAGGATGTGCCTCACCCTCCCACACACCCCTGCAGAGAGACCCCACATAGCTGTGAGGCATGTCCCTGCAGTTGCCTACCCCTGAGTCCCTCAGTGGCTGCTTGCCCCCACAGAAGGCAAGACGTGTGGTCCCTCCTCTTTCTCCTGCCCTGGCACCCATGTGTGTGTCCCCGAGCGCTGGCTCTGTGATGGTGACAAGGACTGTGCTGATGGCGCGGATGAGAGCATTGCAGCTGGCTGCCGTGAGTGGCAGGGGTCATGAAGTGTGGGTGGGCAGCAAATGGCCATGGCCTTACTTTGCAAATGTGGGAAACTGAGGTAGAAGAGAGAAAGTACTTGAGCAAGGGACCTGTAGTTGGTCAGTGGTAAGGCCATAGCTACAGCTTGGGTCCAGACTCCCCACCCCAGCACTCTGCCCATTCAAACTACAGGAGAGGCAGGGGTAGGGGACAGCCATCAGCTGGTGGGGTAGGGCTGAAGGACTCTCTGCCTCTGTCTGTAGTGTACAATAGTACCTGTGACGACCGTGAGTTCATGTGTCAGAACCGCCAGTGTATCCCCAAACACTTCGTGTGTGACCACGACCGTGACTGTGCAGATGGCTCTGATGAGTCCCCTGAGTGTGGTAAGCTCTGGGGCTGAGGTGAGAGGCTCGGCACTGCACTGCTGTGCTTGGGCTGTGCCCAGGGCACCAGCCTGACTGGCCCCCCTCCTCCCTAGAGTACCCAACGTGTGGCCCCAATGAGTTCCGCTGCGCCAATGGTCGCTGTCTAAGCTCCCGCCAATGGGAGTGTGATGGCGAGAATGACTGTCATGACCAGAGTGATGAGGCCCCCAAGAATCCACACTGCACCAGCTCAGGTGGGCCCAGTGTGGGGGTCCCCTCCCTCCCCCTTTTCCCAGATGCCTGTGACTCACGGACCTGCCACCTCTGCCCTCCACAGAACACAAGTGTAATGCCTCATCACAGTTCCTGTGCAGCAGTGGACGTTGTGTGGCTGAATCACTGCTCTGCAATGGCCAGGATGACTGTGGCGACGGCTCAGACGAGCGTGGTTGCCACATCAATGAGTGTCTCAGCCGCAAGCTCAGTGGCTGCAGCCAGGACTGTGAGGACCTCAAGATTGGCTTCAAGGTATGCCCAGCCCCCAGGTGGAGCTTCCACATCCCAGACCTGACCAGAGCTCCTTGCTCCACCTCCTCATTTATTCATTCATCCATCTATTGAGTGTTTATTGAGTACCCACTCTGCCAGCCAGTACTGGGGATGCAGCAGTGAACAGACAGAAGCCTCTGCTTGGGTGGTTTTGCATCTACCTGGAAGGTGCAGTGAGCAGGATTTGCTGACAGATAAGGGCTGTGAGAGAAGAGAGAGGATATCAAGTAGGCAACACATTGCACAATTCAGGAGTTCAAGGAGAGGCCAGCCTGGAGGGAGCATTGTCACCCTACAGATGCTATTTAAATCTATGAGTCTCATCCAATCCCCAAGGAAGTGAGTATTGATTGGCAATGTGGAGGTCCAAGGCCTGAGCTGAACTATACTGAGGGCAGAGAGTTGAGGGGAACCAGCAGAGGCGCCCGTGGAGGAGCGGCTGCCAAGGCAGGAGGACAGCCAAGTAAAGAAGGCATCAGGGAATCGTGCACAGCTCTGTCCAGTGCTGCTCACCAGACACCCTGGGGGAGGCCTGGGCATCAGTCTTGTTAGAGAAACATCCAGGGAAAGACCTCTGGCAGGGCAGGGCAATACCTGCGTGCTGCCTGCCTTTCTGTGGCAAGGCCCGGTCAAGAGGACCTCTGACTCTGGGTCTCCTGAGGGGGAGGCCCAGACCCCTGCCACATCCCAAGCCTGAGTCTCCCTGTGCCTGCAGTGCCGCTGTCGCCCCGGCTTCCGGCTAAAGGATGACGGCCGGACGTGTGCTGATGTGGATGAGTGCAGCACTACTTTTCCCTGCAGCCAGCGCTGCATCAACACCCATGGCAGCTACAAGTGTCTGTGTGTGGAGGGCTATGCGCCACGTGGAGGTGACCCCCATAGCTGCAAAGCTGTGACTGGTGAGATGGGTGCTTGGAGGACGGGAGGTAGCCCAGGCAGTTGGGGACTATGGAAGAAGGGCTGGGACAACAGAGGTTAAGACAGTCTGGGGAAGCTGGGTGCAGTGGCGCATGCCTATAATTCCAGCACTTTGGGAGGCTGAGACAGGAGAATCGCGAGTTCAAAGCCAGCCTCAGCAACAGTGAGGCACTAAGCAACTCAGTTAGACCCTGTCTCTAAATAAAACACAAAATAGGGCTGGGGATATGGCTCAGTGGTCAAGTGACCCGGAGTTCAATCCCCAGTACCAAAAAAAAAAAGACAGGCTGGGGAACCAGGGCTGCTAGAACATGCCCTAGCCAGCAGCTGAGCCAGGATCCTCTGTCTCCAGAAGAGGAGCCATTTCTTATCTTCGCCAACCGGTACTACCTGCGCAAGCTCAATCTGGATGGCTCCAACTACACACTGCTTAAGCAGGTACAAAACCCAAGCTCTCCTTACCCCTGCCCACTACTGCCTCCCCACCAATACTTTCCACTCGGCCACATGGTCATCCCCACTACTGCCTCTCTAGCCAGACATCTCCTGACTGCATGTCTTCCCTTCCTCCAATGCAAATATGCCCCTGCTGCCATAACTGACTTTCCCACTCTCCCCACTCCCCAAATCCAGGGTCTGAACAATGCTGTTGCCTTGGACTTTGACTACCGAGAGCAGATGATTTACTGGACAGATGTGACAACCCAGGGCAGCATGATCCGAAGGATGCATCTTAATGGGAGCAACGTGCAGGTGAGGCCAGGGGCAGTCTTCCCTCAGCTGACATGCTGGGGTCCCCACAGATGTGACCTCAGTCCTCCTCCCCAACGACTCCCTGTTTTAAAGTCATCTCCTCTTTTTCCCCTCCTACCTAGCAGAATTATTTCCTTCTCCACCTCTGCTCTGAGAGATTGCATGATTCTGTTATCCTAACTTCTCTCTCCTCTAAGCCCAGAGCATGAGGGCTAGAAGATGCCACTTGCCCTTCCCCTCACTGCCATCCCCAGGTCTCCCTAGTAATTAGAAAGTCCCCCTATGCCTGACCTTCCTATACCTATGCTCCAGGCACTGTGGGGCTTGGGTGTAGTCTTGTTCATCTGGACACTTTCCTGGAGCCCTTGCTGATACCCACTTAATGTCAGGCCCAGGATGAGCATTTTATATCCATGATCCTTCCAATTAGGCCAGGAGAGGGAGCCCTACCCCATTTTACAGGAATGAGAAGCTGAGGGTCCTACTTGGGTCACCCACGGCTCCTTCTGCCCTGTCCCTGCCTGCAGGTGCTGCACAGGACAGGCCTCAGCAACCCAGATGGGTTGGCTGTGGACTGGGTAGGTGGTAACCTGTACTGGTGTGACAAAGGCCGGGATACCATCGAGGTGTCCAAGCTCAACGGGGCCTATCGGACAGTGCTGGTCAGCTCTGGTCTCCGCGAGCCCAGGGCTCTGGTGGTGGATGTGCAGAATGGGTATGTGAGCAAGGAGGGTTGGGGAAGCCCCTGAAAAGTGATACCCTCAGGTATCCAGGCCCAGCCTCCCTGCAGGATCCTAGTGGGACCATGCACTGGACCTCTTGGGGCTCACGGCCCACCAACCTGCCAGGTACCTGTACTGGACAGACTGGGGTGACCACTCACTGATTGGCCGGATTGGCATGGATGGGTCTGGCCGCAGCGTCATTGTGGACACCAAGATCACATGGCCCAATGGCCTGACACTGGACTATGTCACCGAGCGTATCTACTGGGCTGATGCCCGCGAGGACTACATTGAATTTGCCAGCCTGGATGGGTCCAATCGCCATGTCGGTCAGTGTGCCACTGAGGCTGCCCAACATAGCAGGCCTAGGGGGACATGGGTCTGAAGTGACAGGGGATCAGGTTTTGGGGGCAAAAGTGGGCATAAAAGCCACAGGGTAGAGGCTGGGATTGTAGCTCAGTGGTAGAGTTCTCGCCTCGCATGCGTGAGGCACTGGGTTCGATCCTTAGCACCATATAAAAATAAATAAAATAAAGATATTATGTCCATCTACACCCAAAAAATATTTAAAAAAAAAGCCAAAGAGTAGCCTAGCACAGTGGCACACACCTATAATCTCAGAGGCTCGGGAGGCTGAGGCAAGAGGATCATAAGTTCAAAGCCAGCCTCAGTAACTTAGCAAGGCCCTAAATAACTTAGTGAGACTCTGTCTCAAAATAAAAAATCAAAAGGTTGAGGATGTGGTTCAGAGGTTAAGCACCCCTGGATTCAATCCCCAGTACCAAAAAAAAAAAGAGGATATAGTATAAGTACACCACCCACCAAGTAGGGGTTCAGAGTACACAGGAATGGCCCAGGCATGAGGCCACAATCCAGTTCCTGACAAGGAGAAAGAGAGGCCTGTCCCAGGTACAGCTCAGGATAGCAGCCCTGAGAGAGGTGGAGATTGGAAGCCTGGGACTGGGAAACATTCTCTATTTCCTAGTAGAAGCCATATACTATATAGAGCAGGATTTTCTAAGGACAGTCTACCTCTCATTAGCTATGCAACCTTGAGAAGCCACAAACCCATCTGGAATTGGGGCTCATGCCCACCTCGCATGGTTAGGTGGGAGCTGAGGAGATCAAGTAGGCAAAGCACTCCATCTGCACTTGGAGCTGACTTCTGCTGTGCCTGTCTGCTGCACCCCACAGTGCTAAGCCAAGACATCCCACACATCTTCGCACTGACCCTGTTTGAGGATTATGTCTACTGGACCGACTGGGAGACAAAGTCCATCAACCGAGCTCATAAGACCACGGGCACCAATAAGACGCTCCTAATCAGCACTCTGCACCGGCCCATGGACTTGCACGTCTTCCATGCCCTGCGCCAGCCAGATGGTAAGCAAGCAAGGGGCAGGAGCAGCAAAAGATGAGCTGGGAGCCAGGCGCGGTGGCTCAAGCCTGTAATCCCAGCACTTTGGGAGGCTGAGACAGCAGAATCGCAAGTTCAAAGCCAGCCTCAGCAACAGCGAGGCACTAAGCAACTCAGTGAGACCCTGTCTCTACATAAAACACAAAATAGGGCTGGGGATGCGGCTCAGTGGTTGAGTACCCCTGAGTTCAATCTCCAGTACCAAAGAAAAAAAGACGAGCTGGGCACAGAGGGACCCAGAGTGGTGTGGGGACCTAGATGGGGCAGAATGCCCAGGTTAATGGGAGTTTCTGCTTATCCCCCCTCCAGCATTGACTGAGGACTCCTTACTAGGTACTAGGAGGTTCCAGAGGGTATAAATAGAATGTGGTTGGGTCCATGAGAGCTTCAGCCCAGCCCTAGTCCAACCATGGAGTTTTGTGGCAGTTAGGCCTTGAGGCCAGTCAGGGAGTCCAGAGAGGAGTGGGTCTGGGTGCAGAGTACCAAAGTGGGGCCCAGGAGGCAGGGAGGGACAGTAAGGGAGGGCAAAGATGTTGCAGGATTCGAGCTTGAGACCCAGCCTGATCTTGGGACCTTGAGAGGGTCCTCTCCTGCCTCAAGCTCCAGCTCCTTCCTGAAAGAGGCAGGATTGAAGTCCACCCAATCACTTCCCAGGATAGAGTGAGCCAGGTAGCCTTTGGAAGATCAGAAACTTCACAGAGAATACTACCCTCAATCTGCCAGAGGCCAATGACTTGGGGAGTCATAAATCAGTCTATCAGCTGCCCCTTAACCACCTTTTCTCTGGCAGTACCCAATCACCCCTGCAAGGTCAACAATGGTGGCTGTAGCAACCTGTGCCTGCTGTCTCCTGGGGGTGGGCACAAATGTGCCTGCCCCACTAACTTCTACCTGGGTGGAGATGGACGCACCTGTGTGTCCAACTGCACTGCAAGCCAGGTGAGGCTTTCTTCTAGATCCCCATTGCCCTAACCCCTCACACCAGTACCTCCAATCTTCCTTGGATCCCAACACCTGCTCTAATATCCTAACACCTGGTTTTCCCACGCTAACACCCCCACATTTGTTACCTACCTCTTGTCTCCCAACAGCAATACTTTTATACCTGTCACCACACACAGACACCTCCATACCCTAATCATGACCTGCTCTCACTAATACCCCCAACCCTGACCCCCACACACCTTACCCCCAATAGACACCCCCTTGCCCAGCCTTTCTGCACTCATCCCATCTTATCCTCTCATCCAGCTCCACCTCCTCCCAAACACCCTGACCCTGCCACTTCTTTGAAGCATCCTAACCCCTCAAAAGAAAAACTTCTGAGTTCCCCAGACCCCACCAACCCCTCTTGCCCCCACCTGCCCTCCAGTTTGTGTGCAAGAACGACAAGTGCATCCCCTTCTGGTGGAAGTGTGACACCGAGGACGACTGCGGGGACCATTCAGATGAGCCTCCAGACTGTCGTGAGTGCCCAGGGTGTAGGTGGCAGGAGGGGCCTCACTGGCTGCCAGAGAGGTGGAGGCTGCAGTGCTCAGGGAGGGTCCTGACCATACCCACCCCCTGCTCTTCTGACGCCAAGCCTCACCTCCCCGGCAGCCGAGTTCAAGTGCCGCCCAGGACAGTTCCAGTGCTCAACAGGCATCTGCACAAACCCTGCCTTCATCTGTGATGGGGACAACGACTGCCAGGACAATAGTGACGAGGCCAATTGCGGTAAGTGGCTGCCCAACCACCAACTACCCTCCTTCCCTAGGATTTGGGGGTTTTAAGAGCAAGGCAGATCCAGCCAATGGCAGCTTTCTATCCAGTCTGGATTCCTGCTGCTCAAAGTCCCAGACCCATACCTGTCTACTAAGGGAACTGGGCCCCATCCCTGCTCCTGAGTCCTCAATTCACCATTAGTTACCCTCTCCTCCTACCACCCCACAGACATCCACGTCTGCTTGCCGAGTCAGTTCAAGTGCACCAACACCAACCGCTGTATTCCTGGCATCTTCCGCTGCAATGGGCAGGACAACTGTGGAGATGGCGAGGACGAGAGGGACTGTCGTGAGTGCCTGAGGCCATAGGGGCCATGGTGCTGGGGAGCAAGCAAACACGGGGTGCACGCTGATTCCCCACTACTTTTCTCATTTTTTTTTTTATACTGGCGATTAAACCCAGGAGCACTTAACCACTGAGCCACATCCCCAGCCCTTTTATATTTTATGGTCTTGCTGAGTTACTTAGGGCCTAAGTTGTTGAGGCTGGCTTTGAACTCTTGATGCTCTTGCCTCAGCCTCCTGAGCTGCTGGGATTACAGGCATGCACCACAGCACCAGGCCCCCCACTGCTTCTTCTAGAGGCGCTCCAGTTACTTTATTAGAGGGGCAATATCAGTCATCCATGTAACCTGTTTTGCTCATAAAATCATCTTTCTTGGAGATGTTACAGATCCAGAAAAGAAAAAGCATTAAAATTAGAGATAAATTGTTCCTTCCTCCCAAGAAATTGCTGGCCAAATCAGGACCAGGGCTTGGAAGAGGGAAAGGACAGTGACCTTGAGCCAGGTGGGGCGCAAAGGGAGGATCCTCATTCTCTCACTCACCCCACAGCCGAGGTGACCTGCGCCCCCAACCAGTTCCAGTGCTCCATCACCAAGCGCTGTATCCCCCGTGTCTGGGTCTGCGACAGGGACAATGACTGTGTGGATGGCAGTGATGAGCCCGCCAATTGCAGTGAGTGGCCTGGCACTCCTGGGGAGCCCACCATCCCTCAACAGTGTCTACTTCTGCCACCACCTCCACACGTGCACCCTTGTGTCCACTCCCACCCCTGCCACACGCTTCTAGAAGGGCCTCACCCTCTCCCTGCCCTCCCTTGCAGCCCAGATGACCTGTGGAGTAGATGAGTTCCGCTGCAAGGACTCGGGCCGCTGTATCCCAGCACGCTGGAAGTGTGACGGAGAGGATGACTGTGGGGATGGCTCAGATGAGCCCAAGGAAGAGTGTGGTGAGCCCGGCCCCCACTCCAGAGGAAGACAATGTGCAGGGTAGGGGTGGCCTGGCGCCCACTGGCAGTCAAAGATCTGGGCTGCGTGCCGACTGTGGCTCAGCATGGCCCCGTGCCAGGCTTCCTGTGCCTGCTGTGGGATATTCCCACCCCATAGCCACCACCTCCTAATCCCCCGTTCCGTGCCCCCATCACACCTCATCAACACACCCCTGTGCAGAATCTTCTCTTCCCACACTAAGGAATCTATTCATTTCCTCCCCAAAGCAGCTGTTCCCCCACCCCGTGCCCAACACACAAACTCATGTCTCTATCCCTAACTTCTTTGTAGACCCCACATGTCACACCAGTGTGGGCTCCCCAGAACTGAGCTTCCCTCAAACCACACCCACCTGTTACCATAATATATACCTGCCACTCCATCCCTGACTGTCCCAATGTCCGCCCCATCCCACCTTCCCTAGATGAGCGCACCTGTGAACCATACCAGTTCCGCTGCAAGAACAACCGCTGCGTGCCTGGCCGCTGGCAGTGTGACTATGACAATGACTGTGGGGACAACTCAGATGAGGAGAGCTGCAGTATGTGCCATGCCCTGCCCCACCCACTGCTGCCCCTCCCCAGGCCTCTGCACCTCTGCCCCTACCATCACCCATCTGGGCTAGAGCAAGGGGCCCCCTCCCAGGGCAGGGGTCAGAATTCCCTCCTGCCTCACCCCACCCCACTCCATGTCGTGTACTTGAGTTTGTGCCATTTCACCTCATCTCATGTTTCTCTCCATTTTCACACTGTCCTCTTGGGGTTGCAGAGGTAGGTGTCTCAGATGTGCCCCTGCTCCCACCGTGCCCTGCCTCTGCCCCAGAGCCTGCCCATCCCCTGTGTGCCTCTGTCCATCATCCTTCACTGGCCTCTCCCCAGACCCAGTGCTTGTCTTAGTGGTCTTGTCCCTCCTCTACCCTCCCCACACACAGCCTGCCCTGAGGGCAGGACCAAGGACCCGTGCTCTCTCCCATGTGTCTGTTCCCAGTGGGGTAAGCACTGTCCTCTGAGGGCAGTCAGTTGGCTCTGCCCAGGATTGGTTGAGTGTCTTGATCATTATACCAGCCACCTGTGGCCTTCAAGGATACAGGAATGGGGTTTGGGCTCCAGAGTATCATTTCCAAGGGCTTAAAGATGGCTGAGGGCTGAGTCCCTGTGCCCACCCTGCTGGGGTCTGTCTCTCCCGTCCCTCCCCAGCCCCTCGGCCCTGTTCTGAGAGTGAGTTCTCCTGTGCTAACGGCCGCTGCATCGCTGGGCGCTGGAAGTGTGATGGGGACCATGACTGTGCGGACGGCTCAGATGAGGTGGGTGGGGAACCAGAAAGAAGGAGGCCTCAGAAGAGTCAGAGCAGGGCCCCAGTGGTGCCGAGCTGACCAGGCTGCTGGCTCCCATGCCCACAGAAAGACTGTACTCCCCGCTGTGACATGGACCAGTTCCAGTGCAAGAGCGGTCACTGTATCCCCCTGCGCTGGCGCTGTGACGCAGATGCCGACTGCATGGATGGCAGCGATGAGGAGGCCTGTGGCACTGGTGGTGAGCCCCTCCAGACTGTCTTCCCCTGGCCCTCACACCATCCCATCCGTGTGTGGCCAAGTTCTCTCATTCTTCCCCCTGTTCGTTATTCATGCAATGATTATTTATTGACCGTCATAGGTGTTGGAGATACAGCTCTAAACAAGACTCAGGGCTGCTGGGTGCATTTTTGTGCAGGTAGTACTTTCCCCAATGGCACCTAATTGGGGCCAGTTGGACTGAAAACCAGCAGAAGTCTGTGGGTTGTGTCCCTGTAACTCCCTCTACCAACACAAGTTCCTAACAGTGTGCTGCCCTGAGAAGCCAAGTCCTGCTCACGTTCCTTCCCTGGGACAATGAACCAGACCCTGCCCCTGGCAGATCTGCCTGGGCTCAGCAGAAAGAGGGGACAGTGTGAAGTCTGCCAGGAGAGAAATTTGGGGAACAGGGAGCTCAACTGTGAGGGCAGACATCCTGGCTCTGCCCTGGTAGGCTGAGGACAGGAACCTGAATCTTGTCTTCTACCCACTGGTACACCTCTATGCCTGTCACAGAAAAACACTGTGCTTGCTTGCCCTGCCACATCCACCAGAGAGAGCGCCTTCCATGTGTCTGTCCCCACTGGGGACACTTCCCCCAAATAGCCTCTCCTCTCCAAGTACCACAGGAGGCACCTGTGCCCCTCTGCCCACCAGATAGAAAATTAGGAGATGTGGGTCTAGTCTAGCTGTGCCACCACTTTTCTGGTGACCCCTCTGGGCCTAGCCCCACCTGTGGAGAGAGATCTGGGCAAGATCCTGCCTGGGCCGCCTGCAGCCTCTGGCTCATTCTTCCCTTTTTGCTCCCCCTGGCTCCCAGTGCGGACCTGTCCTTTGGACGAGTTTCAGTGTAACAACACCTTGTGTAAACCGCTGGCCTGGAAGTGTGATGGCGAGGATGACTGTGGGGACAACTCAGATGAGAACCCTGAGGAGTGTGGTAAGATTTGGGGCATGGCAGGGTAGGGGTGAGCTCCAGGGGAAGGGTGGGATTCTCAGGCTTCCCGGTTCCCTGGTGGCCTGCCGTGGCCCTCTACCCCTCACCCTAAGGCTGATTTCGGCTATCTCCTGGCTGCTGCAGCCCGGTTTGTGTGCCCTCCCAACCGGCCCTTCCGTTGCAAGAACGACCGCGTCTGCCTGTGGATTGGGCGCCAGTGTGATGGCACTGACAACTGCGGGGATGGGACTGATGAGGAGGACTGTGGTGAGCAAGGGGCCAGTGAGCGGGTCCTGGGGGGCTGCACCTGGGGAGGATCACTGCTGCAAGCCTGAGAGCCTTCCTTGTGAGGGGGAGAAGAGGCTTCTGATGCCCTATGTCTGGAAGAAGAGGCTGGAAATCTAGTGATTAACCAGTCCCCCCTGCAAGTTTGACAGACAGCCAGGCTTGGACCCTCTGGTATCTGTGGGATTCCTGTGGGAGGAGGGGACAGTATGGAAAATACCCAGGACCTGAAGCCCCCATCCTCCCCAGAGCCTCCCACGGCACAGACCCCCCACTGCAAAGACAAGAAGGAGTTTTTATGCCGGAACCAGCACTGCCTCTCCTCCTCACTGCGCTGCAATATGTTCGATGACTGTGGGGATGGTTCTGACGAGGAGGACTGTAGCATCGGTAAGACCCAACCACGGGATGATGAGGCTGGGCTTGAGAGGAGGGGCTCTGGAAGGGAATCCACTCTCTGTCTCCCACAGACCCCAAGCTGACCAGCTGTGCCACCAATGCCAGCATCTGTGGGGATGAGGCGCGCTGCGTGCGTACTGAGAAAGCCGCCTACTGTGCCTGCCGCTCAGGCTTCCACACTGTGCCAGGCCAGCTTGGATGCCAAGGTAGGAAATCGGGGTTGGGGGGCAGAAGCCCCAGCTGCCAGACTCCCCGTGACCCTTTTGTGTAACCCCCAGACATCAATGAGTGCCTGCGCTTCGGCACCTGCTCGCAGCTCTGCAACAATACCAAAGGCGGCCACCTCTGCAGCTGTGCCCGAAACTTCATGAAGACACACAACACCTGCAAAGCAGAAGGTACAGAGCCAGGAGAGGACAGGAAGGGAGGATGGGGCCAAGTGACACCATGATACAAAATAGCACTAGCCTGGAATGAAACATTTCCCTCCACACACCCTTGCCCAGGCATGGACTCCCAGACCCAAGATGTAGTATCCTGGGCATAGCATGGCACAAGCAGATGGCACAGCCTTTGACACTGAAGTTCCGTAGATAGGGCACTCCCATATGGCACACATGCTTCCTCCCTCACCACTCCCAGGATGAGAGCACACTGTGGCACACTTACACTTTCACATGTGCCCCCCCCCATATTCCCCACATGCTTTGATGCACACCTGCACCTTCCATTTGCCTATGTGTAAACACCTACACCCATTCCTGTGCACACTAATGCCCTACATGCACATGAGCTTATATATACACACAACCATGCACTCTGATACCTGTGCACACCCATACCCCTCTATGCACATAAACTCCCACTGCATGAGCACCATAAGCACTTGTCAGACAGAATGAGTCAGAGAGTGTGGTGATGCCATCCAGAGGCCATGAGGGGGCAGAAGTCCATGAGGCTAGAGGGGCGGGGACAGATTTCTGGAGGAGCAGGTCACAATAGATCATCTCAGAGAAGAGGGGATGTAGGGGATGTTTAGAGGTTAGGCTGAAGCCCTAGGGACCAGCACTAGGAGGATGAGCATCCTCTTCTGGCTGGAGCAGATGGTCATTTGGGTGAGAGGATTTTGCTAGGCTGATAGCGGCTGAACTGGGGACACCCTTCTCCTAGCACCAGACCCAGCATCCCACAGCCCAGCCCCTACCCCTGGCCTCTCAGCCTTTCACCCCCATCTGATGCCCAGCCTGTTGCCCTTGCAGGCTCTGAGTACCAGGTCCTGTACATTGCTGATGACAATGAGATCCGCAGCCTGTTCCCTGGGCACCCTCATTCTGCTTATGAGCAGGCCTTCCAAGGTGATGAGAGTGTCCGCATCGATGCCATGGATGTTCATGTCAAGGCCGGCCGTGTCTACTGGACCAACTGGCACACAGGCACCATCTCCTATCGAAGCCTGCCACCTGCTGCACCTCCTACCACTTCCAACCGACACCGACGACAGATTGACCGGGGTGTCACCCACCTCAATGTGAGTGCCCAGCCTGATACAAATTGGGTGGAAGAATTCAGTAGAGCAGACAGTTTAGAGAAGAATTCGAAAAGGACAGAAGGGGGCAAAGGGTGAGACTGGAAGGCAAGGGTGTTAAGGATTCTTTTCTGAGGCTTGGATAGAGCAATCAGAATTATCAGGGGTTGGCTGTGCCACACACCAGCTCAGGGCGGCAGGGCAGACTGACCCTTGGCATCAGAGCCCACCCCAATTCCTAATCATCACTGCCACCTGTGTCAGTCCTGGCCCATTTACTTTCCGGCCTCACTATTTTCATCAGTAAAAGGAGCTAATAATCCTTACCTGGGGCAGGGGTGTGGCTCAGTGGTAGAGTGTGCTGAGCAGACAAGAGACCCTGGGTTTGATCCCCAGCACCAATAATAATAATAATACCCATCTTGTTGTCTTTTTTTAGTGAAGATTAACTGGCAAAACATGTGAAAGCTCCAAGCCTGGCATCTTTTTAAAGCCTAGGTCTGGCTGATATGGGGCAATGTTTTCACAAGGGCAAGATAGCAAACCCAGGGGTGGGGATCGTGGGCAGGGGAAAAAAAGTGGTGGCCCCTGAGCCCAAGACCCCTGTTCAGATTTCAGGGCTGAAGATGCCAAGGGGCATTGCCATCGACTGGGTGGCTGGGAATGTGTACTGGACTGACTCTGGCCGAGACGTGATTGAGGTGGCACAGATGAAGGGCGAGAACCGCAAGACACTCATCTCGGGCATGATTGACGAGCCCCATGCCATTGTGGTGGACCCACTAAGGGGGTGGGCAAAGGTCCTAGGGGGGAGGCATCTGGGCTGGTGGTAGGAAGCCCCTGGGCTAGGGGCATGGGCCCAGCATCCACAAGCACGCCCTTCCAGAGTACTCCTCAGGCATTCCAGTCTTCCAAGCTACCTCAGGCCCTGGCCCGACCCAGTGCTGCCTTTGCCAGGGACTCCCAGCAGAGCCTGCTTGGTAGGCACCCAACCTCCACTCGGCTGACTATCAAAGGCAGCCAGGTTATGGATTTCCCCTATGGTCCAAGGACATCTCTGCCCACTTAACACATCTCTGGTTCAGTACATTGTGGTTTTAGAGTAGAAGGTGTTCACCTGGTCAGAAGCTGTCTCCAGTTCTCCTCTGTGGGAAGAAGACAGTGCACCCTCCTCCTGAAACCCAGCAGTTCCTGTGCCAGAGCAGGCACCCTCTGTCTCTCCTCATTTTGCCTCCCCTGGCTCTCAGGTCAGACCCATTCTCACCCCTTTTCCCTCCCCAGCACCATGTACTGGTCAGACTGGGGGAACCACCCCAAGATTGAGACGGCAGCGATGGATGGGACCCTTCGGGAGACACTGGTGCAGGACAACATTCAGTGGCCCACAGGTCCATTGGGCAGGGGTGGGGATATGGGAAGGACAGGCTCTCCAAAGCCAGTGCTACAAAGTCACACAAAAGCTAGGGAGGGGCAGGGCTGGGGCTGGAACCAGGCATAGGGCTTGTGGATGCTTTTCCCAGATACGTGGTTGGGAGTGGTCATGTGAGCAAGATGCACTGTCCTGGACACTGAGTCAAGTCTGTCTTCACCTCTGTGGCAGAGGCTGACCCCTCACAGCACTCCCTGCCCTCCTCCAGGCCTGGCTGTAGATTATCACAATGAACGATTATACTGGGCAGATGCCAAGCTTTCAGTCATCGGCAGTATCCGGCTCAATGGCACAGACCCCATCGTAGCTGCTGACAGCAAGCGAGGTCAGAGCCCAGCGGCAGCCTTCATCCCCAACCCTTCTCTCAGGCCCCCAACCTCCCCCACTGAATCCAAAAACCTCACTCTACTGCTACCATCCTTCATCAGCCTGGCCCCCAACAATCCTGAGGACTGTGCCCACCTGACTCTGGCCCACCTGTCAATCATTTACTCTGCCACTAAATATCAAGTTGTGTAGAGGCAATAGAAGTAGCAGTTGGAACTTAAGATGTGGGAAGAAAGAGTAGAAGTCAACCATGAACCCAGAAGCCTTTTGTCAGTAGTGGCCATGGAAGGGACAGGTAGGAAATGCTGGGCACAGTAGCATATGCCTGTAATCCCAGCAGCTCGGGAGGCTGAGGTAGGAAGATCACAAGTTCAAAGCCTCTGCAACTTAGCTAGGCTCTAAGCTATGTAGTGAGACCTGTCTCTATACAAAAAAAAAAAGGGCCAGGGATGTGGCTCAGTGGTTGAGTACCCCAGAGTTCAATTCCCAGTACCAAAAAAAAAGGGACAGGTTGGGGGGAATGTGGATAGTTTGGTTTGGATGTGTGGAGTTTGAGGTGCCTAGGGACTGGTATCTGGAAGGATGTGACCAAGACCCAAGACTCTTCTGATTTCACTTTATTCTACCTCCTCCCCCAGGCCTAAGTCACCCCTTCAGTATTGATGTCTTTGAGGATTACATCTATGGCGTCACCTACATCAATAATCGTGTCTTTAAGATCCATAAGTTTGGACACAGCCCATTGATCAACCTGACAGGTGGCCTGAGCCATGCCTCTGATGTGGTCCTGTACCATCAGCACAAGCAGCCTGAAGGTGAGGAAGAGAGAGAGCCTGGGGTCAGGAAGGGAAGGTCCCAGAGCGCCAGGTCTCCAAACCATGGCCTCAGGTCTGAGTGAAGAAGGGAGCTTTCTGGGTCCACAGGGCTCAGGAAAGGGCCCCGCTCAGCCTCTGCCCCCCACACCTGTAGTGACCAACCCCTGTGACCGCAAGAAATGTGAGTGGCTCTGCCTACTAAGTCCCAGTGGGCCTGTCTGCACCTGTCCCAATGGAAAGCGGCTGGACAACGGCACCTGTGTGCCTGTACCCTCTCCAACACCCCCTCCAGATGGTACGTTCACAACTCTCCCCAGTGTCCCATCCCATGCCTCAGGATCCTCCTCCCTTAGGTCCTTGACCTCCCCTGACCCTTATTGCCCACTCCTCCTCTCCCCTTGCCCTGGCTTTGCCCTCTGATAAGTCCCTCCTGCAGCTCCCCGACCTGGAACCTGCAACCTACAGTGCTTCAATGGGGGCAGCTGTTTCCTCAATGCACGGAGGCAGCCCAAGTGCCGCTGCCAGCCCCGCTACACAGGTGACAAGTGTGAGCTGGACCAATGCTGGGAGCACTGTCGTAACGGGGGCACCTGTGCTGCCTCCCCCTCTGGTATGCCCGCCTCCAGAACTGCTCCTTGTTCCTTGTCCCTGGCTCCCACCCCTCTGGTTCCACCTCAGGCAAATGCCCAGCCCCTGCCTACCTTGCCTGGCCTCAGCTTCACCTCCTGCCTCTTCTCTCTAGCTTCAGCATCCAGTCCCTCTGGTCTCTGCCTCCCACCCAGGTTATAGGACCAGGTGGTCTCCAAAGCCATAATTCCACTCATACATCCTCTCCCACCAGGCATGCCCACGTGCCGGTGCCCCACAGGCTTCACAGGCCCCAAATGCACCCAGCAGGTGTGTGCGGGCTACTGTGCCAACAACAGCACCTGCACTGTCAACCAGGGCAACCAGCCTCAGTGCCGATGCCTACCTGGCTTCCTGGGTGACCGCTGCCAGTACCGTAAGTGAGCCATTCCTGGGTCCCAGGGGAGGAAGAGGGAAGCCAGGACCCATGGAAGAAAGTTCAGGGTAGGGAGGCCAAATGCAGCTGAGCCAGGCCCAGTCTGCCTGTGCTACTCACAAAAGTGTTGGCACACCTCCCTAAGGTAGTAAGTCCCCCAGACATGAGGACTATTCAAGCAAGAGCAGAGCCCTGCTAGCATGCTAAGGGATATCTTTGTGCCCTGGAGCTTGTGACATGGGAATAGCAGGAGACCCAGGAGGAGGTGAGAGTCATCCATGGGACCAGGGAGTCTTTTCAGGTGCCTAGCTATCCCTTTGGAGGGCACCATGAAGGTGGGACATGAGGCACTTCCTCTCCATTCACAACTACAGGGGAGTGCTCTGGCTACTGCGAGAACTTCGGCACATGTCAGATGGCTGCAGATGGCTCCCGGCAATGTCGCTGCACTGTCTACTTTGAGGGACCAAGGTGTGAGGTGAACAAATGCAGCCGCTGTCTCCAAGGAGCCTGTGTGGTCAACAAGCAGACTGGGGATGTCACCTGCAAGTAAGTGGGTTCCTGCCTCCATAATTCTGCCCTGTTCCAGCCATATGCCCTTCATCCTACTGTTCCCACCCCTGTTCCTCCACCCCCAACCCTATCCTGATACTTCCTTAGCATCACATACTCCTTGACGAGCCCATCTGTCTCCTTCCCACAGCTGCACTGATGGCCGGGTGGCCCCCAGCTGTCTGACCTGTATTGGACACTGCAGCAATGGTGGTTCCTGTACCATGAATAGCAAGATGATGCCTGAGTGCCAGTGAGTTGGGCCTGAGTCTTACTTAGACAAACAATATCCCTCCATTCCTCAAATCCGAGCTGGAGAACCACCCAGTTCCCCTGAAAGCAGAAACTGTGGAGGTCCTGCCTTCTCACCTCTTCCCTCCTACCTGCAGGTGTCCACCCCACATGACAGGACCCCAGTGTGAGGAGCACGTTGTCAACCAACAGCAGCCTGGACGTAAGTGGCCGGGGGTGTGACAGGCAGGGCTGCTGGGACCTGGAGCAGGGTGTCTGGGCCTTCTGACTCATTTTCTCATGTTCTCTCTCCAGATATGGCTTCTATCCTGATCCCTCTGCTGTTGCTGCTGCTGCTGCTTCTGGTAGCTGGGGTGGTATTCTGGTACAAGCGGAGAGTCCGAGGGTGAGCCACCAGGACATTATTTTGACACCCAGCCTGACCCCACACACCCCCCCAGAATCTCTGCCTCCTAAGACTCATGCTTTTCCCCAGGGCGAAGGGCTTCCAGCACCAGCGGATGACAAATGGAGCCATGAACGTGGAGATTGGGAACCCTACCTACAAGATGTACGAAGGTGGAGAGCCTGATGATGTTGGGGGCCTACTGGATGCTGACTTTGCCCTGGACCCTGACAAGGTGGGCTGGAGAGAGATTAGAGAGGCTCCCAGGGTAGGGCTAAGAGGCTGTGGGTAAGAGGCTGTGGGTAGGGTGATTAAGGGTATGAGGTTGGATGATGGGTTAGAAGTGGGGAGTAGTGCACCTGGGCCACAGAGCCCGGCCCCTGAGCCCCACCTGAACCCTCTGTTGTTTTGCAGCCCACCAACTTCACCAACCCTGTGTATGCTACACTCTACATGGGGGGCCACGGCAGCCGCCACTCCCTGGCCAGCACGGATGAGAAGCGAGAACTCCTGGGCCGTGGCCCTGAGGACGAGATAGGGGACCCCTTGGCATAGGACCCTGCTCCATCGGACTTCCCCAAGAGAGCCCCTGCCAGAGAAGTCCTTCAATGAGCCCCCTCCCCAGCCAGCCCTTCCCCGGCTCTGCCGGATGTATAAATGTAAAAATGAAGGAATTACTTTTTATATGTGAGTGAGCAAGCGAGCACAGTATTATCTCTTTCCATTCTCCTCCTTCCTGCCTGCTCCTCAGCACCCCCCAATGCTACCTTGTGAGGGCAGGGAGGGCTCTGGGGGCTCCTGCAACTTAAAGGTATGAGGGAGCCCACCTCCTACTTTCCCACCAAAATGCACCCTCCTGGGTGAGCTGGTGGTACAGCCCCCCACAAGACATTTTGACAAGGTTCTACTCTCCCCACCCACCAGCTTCCCCCTTCCCCAAGTCCCTGGGGGCTAATTCTGGGGATGTAGAGTTCTCTGCTGCCACTGTCTGGAAGATTTGGCTCTGGCTGAGGTAGGAAGGAAAGAATGGAGTTTTTCAGTTCTTGGGGGAGGATGCCCCAAGACCCGGCCCCCAGTCTTAGGGGCACCTCAGAAATGACCATGCTCAGTAACTTCCCAGACAGGCCCCCCCTCTCTCCAGTGCCCTTACAATGGCTCCCAGGGTTGGAAACCTTCATTGGTAACAGACCCCCAACCTCCCTTCCCCTGGGGATGAGGAAATGGGGCACACCAAGGAAGGGCAAATGGGCAGCCCCGTTTTGGGGACATGAACGTTTTAATAATTTTTGCTGAATTCCTTTACAACTAAATAACACAGATATTGTTATAAATAAAATTGTTAAAAAAAAAAAAAAAGAAAGAAAGAAAGAAAGGAGAGAGAGAGAGAAGCCGCTTGTGTGTGCCTGCGAATGACTGTGGGCTGGGCTGCGCTTTTGGGCTACAGCCACCAGAGGGAGCCAAGATCTTTACTAAAGGCCGGCTTGGGAGTCCTGCGGTCAGTTCCTTTCTCCTGGAGCCCCTTCCCTCTCCATCTTGCTAAGCAGAGAGAGGGGGTGGTACTGGACGTGACAAGAAGGACCTCTTTCTCCTGGATATGTGACTTTGAGCCAGTGACTTCACTGCTCCAAATCTGTGTTCCCTCTGGCTCTAGGACACTAACCCTGCATTAGCACTTCCTTTGGACACCACAACCCCTCCTGCCCCATGTCATCTCCCATAGTAAGAAATCCCATTGGAAGGAAAGGATACATTGGGTTATGAAGGCTTCCAGGCCTTCACGATGGTCCCCTGTGGTGTTCTCTGCCCACATCTGCTCTAGAAGTATTGACATCTGACTTCATAGAAACTGATCAGATGCCAAGAGTAAAACCCTGGATTTAAGTGGGAAGGACTGAAGGAGTGCTGGACAGACCAGTCTACTAGACCCATCATCCTCCAACAGGTCCAGCTCACCAACCATTTCAGACATTCTAGAGGTTGACAGAGACCATTTAAGTTGTCTTTGCTCAGAGAGGGGAGCCTCTTGGAGAAGGTCACATAGCTTCACACCACTGAGGACAGAAAGGATTAGAACCCCACTCTCCCCCACAACAGCAAATATGAGCTCAGGAAGGGTGGCTGCAAATGCCTGATGATCTCTTATCCAACTTCCAAAGGCAGAGTACTGCCTTTCATTTCCTTACTGGTTCAACTTCTCCAGGATATTCCTCCCTGGCTTCCTACTTCCTTGGAAAAGCTTGTGGGTTTATGCACCTCCAGAAACAAGAGCCCTCCGCTTCCTTCTTAGCCTTGAAATTCCCATTTCCAACCTCATCCTCCAAGCCAACTCTGAGATCCATGTCCCCACCCCTACTTTTCTGGTTTCCTAGGACACCTAGGGTCCTGGAGGGAGCAAATCTGGGAAAAAGGTGTCGTTTTTTTTTTTAATTTTTTTTTTAGTTTTTGATGGATCTTTATTTTATTTATTTATATGCGGTGCTAAAATCGAACCCAGTGCCTCACGCACGCTAGGCAAGCGCTCTACCACTGAGCCACAACCCCAGCTCAAAAGGTGTCCTTATTACTGAGAGACTTGTACCCCTGTATGGCCACCAGGTGGCGATAGAACTCTCGCGGCGCTGTTTATCCTGAAACCTAGCACAGCTGGCTCAACACTAATTATGCACCTTCAGGGAACCCAGTCCAGCCTCTCACTTTTTACCCCCCGGGCTTGCCACACCCCCCTCCACCCTCTGCCAGCCAGCTCCCTTCCCTCACCCAGCGCCTGCTGGCTCACCAGCCCCACCCCCTCACCCCTCCCTCTACCAGCTGTGCATCTGGCGCCCCCGCGGGAGCCACTGATTCTCTGCTCGTCGCCTAAAAATCCTGGGCGTAGGGAGAAGGGCCCCCAGCTGCAGCTTAGAAGGCACACCCTTCTAGCCAACCTCCATCCATCCGTCCTTTGCTGTCCAGGACTGGCTAGGAGAAGACCCACCGGCAGTGATCCTCCCAAACTCCCCAACCAGTAAGGTGGGAGGGGCCTGCAAGACAGAACAGAGCCCGCCAGAGCCAGGGACAGAGGCTAATACAGACTGATACAGATTCATAGATGGGAAGATATAGGGACAGAGGCAAAGACCCAGAGACAAGCAGTAGTGACAGTGTGTGTGTGTGTGTAGGCTCAGGCATGCACCTCTGTGCATATACATATGTGTGTAACCAGAGAGAGAATGAGGTGATTTGAGACTAGCAAAAGGAGGATAATGGGGTGGATTGGGCCTCCCAAAGTTCAGGACCTTGGCGATGGGCTTCTGTCATAGGCACCCTAGGCTTGGGTGTGCCCACTGCTGAAGAAGCCCCAGAACTCAGCCCTGGGACTCAGAGTTCTGATTGGGGCCATCTGACCTTAGGCCTCACACCCCTGCCCCTTCCTTCCTCACTTCTCTGCTCTGCCTGCACCCAAGTCCCTGCTTCCTGGCTTCGGTCTCCTTGGGTGTTACTACTTCTGCTTCATGCTCTCAGCATCCTCGTCCTTTCCCTGAGTCTTTTTTTGTTTGTCATATCCCATATCTGTCTGTCTGTTTCTTTGCATATGTCTGTGCTTGTCCTTTGGACTGCCAGTGCCAGTGTGCACCTGTGTGTATGTCCATCTCTGTGGATATTTGCCTCTCTGCCAAGGCAAGGTGGAGAAGTGCTGAGGACCTGGCTGCTTGTCTCTTGGCACAGCTTGCATTTGTCTGTCTCTGTCACTGTGAGCTCCTGTGTGTGTGTAAACCAAATGTGTCCATCTGTGTGTTGGTGTGCATCTCTCTGTGTATGCTAGTTTCTGTGTGAATATATTTTGCTCTGTGTGTCTGTGTTCACCTCTACCTTATAGTACGTTTGCTGTACCAATGCATCTGGGGTGTGCCTGGAGGTTCTATGCGCTCAGGTCTTGGGGTATGGGCCTGTCTCTATTTCTTTGCTCGTCCCTATCTCTCACTGTCTAGGTGTTGGTCATACCACAACCTTAGCCTCAGCCTCAGTGCATAGCAACAGCTGACAGCTGAAGATTCCCTGGGCAGAGAAGACAGAGACTAGAGGGAGGAGGGCACTGATGAAGAAACAGCCGCGAGTATGAGAACAGAGTCAGAGGCTGGGGACACAGACAAGGACAGAAACAGACAGGGAAAGGGACAAGGATCAAAAAGAGGTGGTGAAAGGTGGGGCAGTGGGAGAGAAGGGAGAGATTACATCAAGAGACTGGGCAGGCGGCATTGAGCTGGATTTCCTGTCCAGCACCTATGTGGAGGAGCACTGGAAGGTGCAGAGGTCAGCGTGGGTGGGGGACCTAGGGACAAAGGTGAATGGGCCAGTCTAGCCCAAGGAGTCCTAAGACCGCAGAGGTGCCGTGGGGCGGGGGTGGGGGCAGCAGGCGCCGTTTGTCAGCCCTATTGACAGACGTGATGGGGTTTCCGTCCGTGATCAATGATTCTCATCTCCGGGCGAATGAGCCGCGGGGCGCCCATCCATCCCCGTCAGCGGCGCGCCGTGGCAGCCGCCTGAGGCCCCACCCGTCCTCACCTCAGCCTCTGCCCTGCTCCTGCCCCGGGACCCACCTTGGGCCAGTGCATAGAAGGGCCCTGGGACATGGGACATCGAGGGGCCCTGGTCCTGCAGCGTCGCTGAACCTCGCCAGACTCCTGCTCAGCGGTGCCCCCTTTATACGCGCAGTCCCAGAGCCTTGAGCCCCACGCCCTTCCCTATTCCTCCTCGGTGCACTGACGCGGCCTCTCGAGGGCGCGGCCCCTGAGCCCCTCAATCCTTTCGGCTTCGCACCTGGGCCAGGGGCGTGTCTGGGGTGTGTCGGGGTGAAAGTCACCTTCGGTGCCCCCAGCTGGGCGGGAGGGGCGCGGGGCGCGGCCCGGATTGGAGCGCCGCGGAGCCCCGCCCCCGCCGCCCGCCCGAGTCAGACCCAACTTTCTCCCCCGCCCGCGCCCCGCCCCCAGCGCCGCGCTCCGCTCCTCTCGTTCAGTCCGCGGGCCGCGCCGCCCGCTCCCACCGCTTCGGCAGCCACCCCGCCGCCCGGCAGCCCAGAGCCCCGCGCCCTGTCCGGCTCGCCCCGGGACCCGCCCTGACCGCCCAGCTCAGCCTCCCGGGAAGATGCGACTGCTCCCGGAATGGCTCCTCTTGCTCTTTGGCCCCTGGCTTCTTAGGAAGGTAAGGGCGGCAGGGCTGAGGCGCGAGCGCTGGGGTCCTCGACGCGAAGGTCCCAGAGTACTAGAGGATCTGTGCGCCTGCCCCGCCCCCAGTTCCGAGCGTCCCAACTTTGCGCGGTGTGGGCGAAGCGGACAGACAGACTGCTCGCTTCAGGACTGGCGCTCTCCCAGCGCAAGTTGGGTGAGGGTTGGGGCAGGGGGTGCCGAATGGAGGCCCCACTCGGATCCGGCTTCAGGCGCGGCGGGGGAGGGGACGAAGTGCGACCCGCGAGTGCGCCAGACAGAGCGGGAGTGCGAGACAGACAGACAAGCCAGCCGGGTGTCAGCCTTGCCGTCTTTCCGCGCCAACCTCGCTCGCCTTTCTCACTGTCTGTCGGTCCTTCCACCCCCACCCCCGCCTTCCCATTTCTCTTCTCTGCACTTGTCACAATGCCAGGTAGGCACTGTGTTCGGAGCATACACGGCCGGGGTACACGCGCACACACGGACCCACACGGACACGACTGAACTTGGCTACAGTCTCCCATAGCATTTCCTGCGGAGACACCATCTCCCCTGCACAGCCTCACAGACACACCCCCCTCTCCTACCCTGCGATGGGGGCTGCTGTCTCGGAAGGGACTCTCTCCTCCCTGCCTCCACTCCTCTCTGCTGCCTCTTACCCTGGGGTTCCTGGGAGAGGACCCAGAGGCCAAGGGGGCCCAGACTTGGTCCTGTCTCCTCTATTTGGAAGCTTCAGCTCATGTACACACTGTGCAGTGTGTGGGTCAACGTGTGGGCTGTGAGCCTGCATGTATCCAGGGAAGCCAGGCTTGGGTGTTTAGCCCTGGGACCCAAGGTGCATGTGTATGCTGATGTGCCAGGGTAGTGATGTTGGCTTTGCACGGGTGAGTGCAAGTGCCTGCTTCACAGTGCAGCTATCTGTTTGTCCCCAGGTGAGTGTCCTACAAAGGGGGCCTAGGCCCTTGCCCCCTCCCCCTCCATTAGCCTCCCTAGTCCGTGGCTTCCCTGTTTTCTGCACCCCAACTGTGACTTACCTAGTTTGGGGGCAAGAAGGTTTCGCTCTAAACCCTCACTCCCTAAGCCCCAACTCCCAGTCCCTATGGAATCTGGGAAAGGCTCTCCCCAACACTTGGACCCCCACCTGCCCAGCCCAGTTCCCCTCAGCAACTCCAGCAAGGTAGGGGGCTACTCCAGTGAAGCTCCCAATAAAGCTCTCTAATTCTCCCAGGCCCACCTGGTGACCTTGAAGAGCCCCCTCCATGAAAATTGCTTCCACTGGTGGAAGACTCTTGGATTTGCTGCCCAACTCTAAATTAGAGGTCTACAGAAGGATGTCTGGCCCACCACCACCCACGTGTGAAGGCACAGGGTCAAGAGGTGGTAGGGATGACACTGCCCTACCTCTCATTTCTACCTCCTCCTCTCTCCTTTCCATTCTCCCCATCAAATAACCTCCCCTGTGGACAGATCTGGTTTAATTTCCTTTGCCCCCTGAAGGGGAATGAAACATCTGGTGGAGACTTGAGGGAGAGTGAGAGTAAGGATATGAGCGATGGGATCTATCTGAGTGTATGTGAGAGCTGCAGCTGTGGGGCCTCCGTGTTAAAGTCAGAGGGAAAAGAGCTATCTACCATTTAGTCCAGTTTGTGTGCATGTGAGGATCTGTTTATGTGTGGTGTGTGTGTAATAGGTATAATTGTGCATGGGCAAGTGAGTGCAGATAAATGTTTATATGTCTAAATACCTGCTTGTGTGCTTATGTGCATTTGTAAATAGGGTGTATGCACATGTGTAGGCCCCAGGGACTCTGGTGCATTTCATGCTGGAGCACATATGTTGTCTATACATGCATCTGGGGTTTTTGAGTGCATCTGTGTGTTTGTGGTTTTGAGTGCAGTTGAGTATAGGTATGGGGTTGTAAGCTGAAGATGTGTTCATATATGTGAATGTGATTTATGTGTGTGTGTGCCTTCAGGGATGTCTCAGTGCCAGCATTGGGAATAGGGAAAGGTGAGGCTGACATTGGATGAGAAGCTGATGGGGACAGTTTACAGAGTAGCTATTTGGGAAACCCTAACCATGAAGCACTCCCAGCCCTCTTCTTCACTAGTCCTTCCTGCAGGAGTTCTCTGGAACTAACCCTCCTTCCTTCTTGCTCCAGGCTCCTGGTCTCTCAGGGCCTGGGACTTCTGGCTCCTACCGCCTCACTGTCAGGGCTGCTTCAGGATCTTTCTGATGCAGTGTCCGGCTCCTTTCCCTCTCTATCTCTGATTCCGCCACTCCTTGCCAAAGCAACTGCCTACTGGGAGAAGCAGCAGGCGATCAATAGTCACTAATCACTAATCACTAATTACTAATTAGCTGGGGGAGGGCAGGGGCAGGGCCCTGTGGGACCTTTCAGCTCTATCCTGCCTCAGGGAAGGATTAGGCCCCAAAGCCAGTGTTTCAGGGCTGGCTAGCGACAGCCCTTGGTCCAGCCACGCCTCCCACCTCCTTACCCTCCTCTGGCCCCCCAGCTAATCTCTGGCTGGGCCACTTAGGCACGCACAGCCTGGGCTTGGGCCCAGAGCTGCTGGCGGGGGATTTGGGGGTAATCAGGGGTGGCAGCTGTGCTAGGGACACAGGGGAGGGGGCTGCTATGACAGTTCCCTTGGGCCAAAACGAAGCCCCATATCATGAATGGGAGCGGTGCGGCTGGAAGGAAAATTTAGAGAATCATGGGTTGGGATGTGTGAGGAACTAGAGATCCAGGAGGAGGTGACTGACAAAGAGGTAAGGTAAGAAAGACAGAAGCAAGGCAAAGAAGGGCCACTGGAGTCAAAAAACAGGTAACTGGGGAAGAGGAAAATAATCCTTGAAAGCCAGCATGTGAGTAGGGGGTCCCTCACAGGGTTTAGAGATGGAGTAATTGGCAAGGATATGGGGAACTTCAGACCGAACCCCTGTAACTCAAGGTGGGCATGCGAGAGGGGAATAAGGTAACAGAGAGGGGGCCTGTCATGGGGGAGGGATCCTCCTTTGGGTGCAGGGAAGTCGAAGGGCTTCCTTGAGGAGCAAGCTGTGGAGCAGGGATAGGGAGCAGGGAGTGCGGCCTTGAGCGTTGGAAATTGGCAAGTCTCCCCCTCTCCGCCGCCTGCCCCTCCTCCACCTCCACCCCACCCACTCCCCCTCGGGCTCCGGCTTCGGGAAATTACATCCCCGCTCCGCGGCTCCCCCAACCCCCACCGCGCCCCCGAGCCGGCGCCTTTATAGGCACATTTATTGCAATAATAAAGTAAGGCGCGGGGCGGGGGGCGGGGGGCCGCCGTTCCCGGGGGGACTGCGCCGGCTCTAGGAAGCAGGGAAATAAAATAAAATAAAATAAAATCAAAATTCAGATAACGGTGAGCCTTGCGCGGCAGGCCGCGAGCAGGCGGGCAGGAGGGGCTGAGGGGGAAGGGGCACCCGGCCCAAGGGCAGAGTCCGCCTCACCCGCAGTCCCCCGCCCCAGCTAGCTGTAGTAGGGTCTGAAACAAGGTATCTTCGTTTCCATCTCCCGGGCCTCTCTCAAAGCCTGATCCTGCCTGGCCTTCTGCCTTTTCCTTTGGCTTTTCTCATACCTGTTCTCGGCTTCCATCTCTGTCCATGTCTCCAGTCACTTTCCTTGCCCTCTATTTCCCATTCCAGACCCCATTGGCTTCCTCCATCCCCATCTTGGGTCTCTGCATCTACCCTTATCTCTGTTTCTGCTCAATAACCATCCTTCTTCCTCCATTTCTGTTCTACCCCTACTCTGTCCCCATTACCATCTCCCCATTCCCATTCCCATCCTCATTCCTGTCTGTCTCCTATGCCCATTCCTCATCTATCATCCCTACCCCATTTTGGCTACCATCCTTTTCTATACCCCTTCTTCATTCCTCTGATCCATACCCCATCTGCATCCACATCCGATGTGTCTCTGTCCAGTGCCTGCCACTATTTCTGTTTTCTTCCGCATCCCTGTCCCCATGTCTATCCTTGTTGCATCCTTGTCTCTGAATTCTGTTGCTGTGGCTTCCCAGTCCCCAATGTCAGTCCTGTTCCATCTCTGTCTCAGTCCTCACCCCATCCTATGATGTCTACCCACCTCTACACACTCCCTGCTCTATCTCTGGTTCCCAGTTAGACTTCACCCCATCCTGACTGTGGTGCCCTTGCCTCTTTCTAGGTGCAGGAGCTTAGTATGCTCTTTCTCTCTCCCTAATTCAGGCCTGGATCATTCCTTTCCCAACCACAGGGCGCTGTTTCCTTCCCCTGCCAAATCCTGAACACTCTGCCTGACCCACGCAGAGAAGCAACTGGCCCAGGGGAGGTGCACCCTGCAATGCGGCTGGGGGGCTGACAGGCTGATCCCCCCATTCCCAATAGTCCCATCCTAAAAGAGCCCTCTGCCCCAGTAGCGCTTGTTCAGTAGCCAGAGATGTTCTCAACTCCTCTCAGGTGCGTGGGCTCACTGCCTTGGGGACAAAGCGTCTCTGGCTTGGCCCCTACCTACATGGGCCTGTAGAAGCCTGCTGAAGCACGCCCCCCAGCCACCACACACCTCCCTTCCACCATGTGCTGGCAGCAGTGCTAGCCTCTCCCCTCTGCAAATGTCATTGCGCCCAATTAGCTTAATTAAACCAGCTCTGCAGTGAAGGGACCCCACCTCAGACGACACCCTGCTTCTGCCCCCAGTTGGGGGAGGGGGAAAGGGTTCTAAGCAAAGAGGAACTCCTTTACCACCTAGTTGGTGTGTGTGCGTGCGAGCACACACACACACACACACACACCACTGCTGGAGACAGACAGCCAGAAGGACAGAAGACTGCCTCAGTTAAAGACAGAAATGGGGGAGAAGGAACAGAATCCTGGAAGATAGAAATTAGAGACAGAGACAAAGTGGGGAGAGAAACTGAGTGAGAGAAGGGTGGGAAGAGAGAGATGAAAAAATAGTGGGAAAAGGAGAGCAAGAGAGGGAGAGAGTGCTGGTGATCAAGGAAGCCAGAGGGAGGATTTTATTTTATTCTATTCCATGTTCCCATTTCTCGGCTCGTTTCCTCCCAGACTCTCAACGCTCCCAGTCTAACCCCCACCCAAGGTCGCTTTGGCTTCTTCCCCTCCACTCTTCCCTTGTATCTCAGCTGTCTCTAGCCCCTGATGTGTGTGGGGGGGGGGTGCAAGTGTCCAAAGCCCAGGGATTTACCAGGATCATAGAAGAAGAGACAGCAATTTGTCTGGTATCAGAAGTGGGGCTACATCCTGGCACCTCTCCCTATCCTATCCAACCCCATTTCCTCCCCCAGTCTCTGTCTCTGAGGAGTCACTGGACTGAACCAGCCCTGGCCAGGTCTAGGTGCAGGACATAAAGGGTGCTGGGGTGTACTGGGGTGCATTTGGGTCATAGCATGGGGGGCGGGGGAGAGGGCTCGAATGGCTAGACTTTCCTGGTAAGAGCAGCAGTTGGGTTCAGAGGGGTAAGATTAGGAGTCAGAGTTCAAGAATGCACCCCATGGGGTTGTGGCTTGGTGGCGGAGCACTTGCCTAGCACGGGTGAGGCACTGAGTTGGATCCCCAGCCCCACATAAACATAAAAATAAACAAATAAGAAAGGTATTGTGTCCATCTACAACTAAAAAATAAAAATTAAAAAAAAAAACAATGCACCCCTTAGCTTCCCCCTGGGAAGGCTTACCCACTCTCTTCTCCAATGCCCTTTCCAGGGCTCAAGCCTACCTCTTGGATTTCGGTCCTTGTCCCCTGGGAAGTCTCCCTGGCCCTGTATGCTAGGACCTCTTCCCCAGCCCATCTCAAACCTACCCTCCCAGTGTTAGATGCCAGCTCAAGCTTGTCTGAGTCAATCATTCTTACCACCTCCGCCCCCCTTACCTGGGCTAGGAGGAGGGCTGCATGGGAGGAGGGAGGAGGGGGGCGATAAATATGTATGACGAGCGGGTGGCGGCAGCATTAATAACCTGGGATCGCAGCGCTGCAGGGACTGGGACCAGGCGGTAGAGATTCTAGCCCAGTAGCTTGGCTCCGAGTTCCTGTCCCCTGCGGACACATTGTATACACATGGGTATGTGCAAACAGAGGGGGCACCTACACTGTCCAGGCCTCCTTATGTACCCCAAACTCTCAGCCTGCAGGCCAGTGTGTCTCCCTTATATATAATACACACACACACACACACACACACACAATAGGAATGCAGACCATACTTGTACTGTCACTGTGGGTACACGCCCTCTAGAAGGAGATTGAGACATGGACAGAGGATGATAGGAACTCACATAGGAAAAGTGACAACCTCCAGACCACCAAAGGTAGACATATAGCAAACCCAGACACACAACACAACAACCACAAACACTACTACCACAAATTGACACAACCTCACTTGTATCAACACACAGACCCACAGCCAATCCAGGCACATATACATAAGTCACCACAACTGATGTACATCCACCACAAGCAGGCATACAGACACACAGAATCACCACAGCCACACCAACACCACAGACTGATACATATACAGTCTGTATCAGTTTGATACAGGCTACTCCATACAGACACACCAGAGCAACTCTGGGTAGAGGGATACACACCATTTCAGGCTAACAGAAACACAGCCACCCTAGACTGACACAAACAATACTGTCTCTCCCAGGGGGCCTGAACGAAGTCAGGGCCACACTGAACAGCACAGTGGCAGCTAGCACAGGCTGACTGACACACTCTGACACGCTCTCCGTTCCTCTCCCTCCCGCTCTCCCTGCTAGAGCAGCATCTCCATATTTCTTCCTCTCGCTCTCTCCCCTTCTCCTTCACTCTCGGCCACCACCCCCCACCACCACCCAGATAATTGATGGCCCGGGCCTGGCCCGGACGCTCCCGCCTCTCGATCCATCTTGTACTCGCGCCCGCGCTGTCTCCCAGATCAGCTGCCACCTGAGACATAGAGATGGTCGGGCGGGAGGGGCAGCTCCTCCAGTCCTCTCCCAGCCCAGGGAAGGGCAATCAGGAGGCTTCCGCCACAGCAGGAGCGTTGCAGACTGAGAGGGGCACCCGTTTATGCCCCAAGCCTCACCCCACTGCACGGGGACTCTTCTTCATAGCTCAACCGGCTTTCAGCGTCCCTTCCCCTCTGAACAGTTAGGGCTTAGGCCAGGAAGCTGGCTGTAGTCTCCACAGAAGCTGGGAGGTCTTCCAGGCCCTCCCCCCGCCCTTGATACTGGGGATTGAACTCAGGTGTACTCGACCACTGAGCCACATCCCCAGCCCTATTTTGTGTTTTATGTACAGAGTCTCACTGAGTTGCTTAGGGCCTCGCAGTTGCTGAGGCTGGCTGTGAACTCGCGATGCTCCTGTCTCAGCCTTCCAAAGTGCTGGGATTACAGGCGTGCGCCACCGCGCCCAGCTCCGGCCTATTTCTTGAGGTATATGTTGAGGTGGTCACGGCCTCACATGCTCCACTTCAGTTCTTCCCTGGTCCATTACTTGGAACCATCCAGGGGCCAGGTTAGGAAAGAAGGAGCCCTCCTAGACCCACTCCCTACTCACACCAATGCCCACATTGGGTTTGGCATTTGGGCTCACTCTGGAGCTCAGTGAGAAACACAGGGATTCTCAGTTCATCTCATAGATACAGAAACTGAGGTCCAGATATAACACAAGGCTCGAAGGGGCTGCAGATCTATTCCGATATCTACTCCTGAACTGCCCGAGGAGGACTGCAAGATTCCATGTAGTCTCATAGCGGTTGCAGAAAAGGGCTGCCAACTTAGGGCTCAGGCAGTGTGGCAAGGGCCCACTCTAGCTTCTCTCTTTTCCCTCCTGTTTGTTCCTACACAGGTCGTCAGTGCCCAGATACCAGAGTCGGGAAGGCCGCAGTACCTGGAGCTGCGCCCGGCCACTCCGGGAGGGAGTGCCCCTGGCCAACAGCTGCCAGCGACCAGGTCTTCCGATGGCCTGGGCCTGGCGGGTGCCTGGAGCTGGGCCTGGCCGGCTAACCACACGGGGGCACTGACCCAGGCGGGGCCAGCCCGGGCGCTGCCCGCGCAGCGCACTAAGAGGAAGCCGTCGATCAAAGCTGCCCGAGCCAAAAAGATCTTTGGCTGGGGGGACTTCTACTTTAGGGTGCACACCCTCAAGTTCTCGCTGCTGGTAACCGGCAAGATCGTGGACCACGTGAATGGTACCTTCAGTGTGTATTTCCGCCACAACTCGTCCAGTCTGGGCAACCTCAGTGTCAGTATTGTGCCACCTTCCAAGCGTGTCGAGTTCGGGGGCGTCTGGCTGCCTGGTCCTGCCCCCCACCCTCTACAGTCTACGCTGGCCCTGGAGGGGGTGCTTCCTGGACTGGGGCCCCCTCTGGGGATGGCAGCAGCTGCGGCAGGGCCGGGGCTTGGGGGCACTCTTGGGGGTGCACTGGCTGGCTCTCTCGGTGGCGCTCTGGGAGTGCCCGGGGCCAAAGAATCACGCGCTTTCAATTGCCACGTGGAATATGAGAAAACAAACCGCGCTCGCAAGCACCGCCCGTGTCTGTACGACCCGTCGCAGGTGTGCTTCACGGAGCACACGCAGAGCCAGGCCGCCTGGCTCTGTGCCAAGCCCTTCAAAGTCATCTGTATCTTCGTCTCCTTCCTCAGCTTTGACTACAAACTGGTGCAGAAGGTATGCCCAGACTATAACTTCCAAAGCGAACACCCTTACTTTGGATAGCGCCCCTGGCCCGGCCCTGAGCATCCCGCCAAATCCCCGCCTCAGTAAGTGGAACTCCTCCCTGTATCCCTCCGCTCCAGTGGCCTCTTCCACTCCTACTGCGGAGCGGGGCGGAGGGGATAGCCCTCTGGGCATCAGCCGCGGTGTTTCCCTTTTCTGTGTGGGGAGTGCCCACGAGGCTGGAATAACCCCGTCAGATACACCCTAACGTGGAGAGATTAGGGCGCAGCACTAGAATGGACGGGGTTTGGAAGTGGTACCAGGGTCCTCTTAGTCCACACTGGATCCCTTTTTTTCTGGCGCTGGGCTGGGCACTCCCTTTGCCCGTAGCTTTAATAACAGCTTTAACAACGCCTGGCCTGGCACCCTTATCCCACCCAAACATTCTGGCCCCCAAGCGCTTGTCTTCCTGTGCCCCTGGTAAAGACTGTAAAGGTCTATTAAACCCCTGGCCTATCCTTATCCCTTTCTGCCTGCCGTTTGCCAGTCCCTTTTTCTCCCAACCTCGCAGAAGCAGAACTCCTGAGCAGGGGCGCTGAGCCCAGGCCCTGCCCTCTGCTTGCCTCCCTCCTGTCCCTGCAGTCCAGCTCCACCTGCCCTCTCTGGCTGCTTGTCTCGGTGATATTTTTTTTCTACGCCAAAACAGACGGGAAAGGGAACAAAATAAAGTGAAATCCAATACGTGTCTGTGTGAGATCTTTGTAGGGAAGAGGGGGGCCGGTGTGGGTTTCTGTCTGGTAGAGACCTGGCCAAGGCCTCCTCCATCCACGGCTGACGGGGAAACCGAGGCAAAGACTGACAGAGTTAGCACCTTGGAGGTCATCCAAGACTGGATCACACAGAGATGTGCCAGACCCTCGGGGCAAGAACTCTACTTGGGCTAGGGATTATCCTCTCTGCAGAACTTGAAGGGAAGCTATTGTAGATAGAAGGGAATTAGACCTGAGTGGGAACTACCGACACACTATTTGGGATGATTTAAGTAAAGAGGTATAAGACCTTGAAAGAGAGGGAGATTCAAGGACAGAATAGGCAGAGCGCTGACAACCTGCTAAGCTCCGCGGGGCTGGTGGAGGCAGCCGGTTGGGAGGGAGGGGGGAACAGTGTTTGCGGCATCTGGAGTCATCGATCTTCCTTTTTCTTCCTAATTTCGTGGGCGCTGAGTTTGCAGACGGATGAAGGAGGGAGGGAGCGTTGGGATGACGAGATGGGGGAAGGGATGAGCGCGGGGTTTGGAGGGCGGGGCCACATCGCTGCTGCCAGCCACCAGCAAACACAGCCCCTTTCAGCCAGCTGCCCACCGTCTCCACCCGCGCCTTCAGCTCCCTCCTGCAGCCTCTGTTGCTAATTTTATCCGCCCCCAACCCTGGCCTGGGCGTTAATTGGCTACGGCTTCATTAGCAGTTCTCAGCTAAGCAGCCCCCCTCCCCTTGGGGCCCCCTGACTGGGGTAAGAGAGGGTGCAGACAAGCTGAGGCACAGAGGAACTGCTCCTCTTCATCCCACTTTCTTACCGCGGAGTCCAGGGTCAAGATGCCCACAGGGAGAGATCAGTGCTCACCAAAGGATTGCCCACTGGCTCCAGCCTAACAATGAGTCCCAGACGTGTGCCTGAGAGTGAAAAGCTGGTGAGCAGAAAGTAAATATCAGATGGATGGAGGGATGGATGGATGAATAACAGGATCAAGTGAAAGAAGGATGATGGGGAGAGGTTCTGGGTTAGAGATTGGAGGAAGAAGAGCAAAGACATCTCCTTACACAGGGCTTATTGCTGGGAACACCTGGAAAAGCTGAGCTAGAGTGGGAAGGAAGTTAAATCTAAGGAGGGACTTCTGAGGCCTAGTATGAGAGGTCTGAATGAACAGAATCAGCAAGTTAGCCTATCTAGGCCTCAATCTCCCCAAGTGTAAAACTGTAATAAAAGTCATATTGTACTTGTTGAATTTTGTCACCTGTTCAGTTCTTGATGTTCCAGTAGTCAGTGAGCCCTTCTGGTAACTCCAGGGTGACTGGCATGCTGGCATGAAGTAGGAGGTCAATATGTCTATTGAATGAATGTATGTGTAATGCAACGGTTTTCAAAACTACTGCTTATTAGAATCATTGAGAAGAGGTTTGGGTGTGTTTTTGAAATTCATTGAGGAAAGCACCTTTCCCCCCAGGCATTTGGAAATCTTTTGTTGAAGATAGATATCAATGAGTCCCTCACTCAGGAGTTTTATCCAGATGCAGTAAGACTAAAAGGAAGTTCTCTAGCCAAGCACAGTGGCCAACCCTGTACCTGTAATCCCAGCTACTCAGGTGGCTGAAGCAAGAGAATTGCAAGTTTGACACCAGCCTAGGCAATTTAGGGAGACCCCCATCTCAAAATAAAATTTAAAAAGGGCTGGGGATGTGGCTCAGTGGTAGAGCCTCCTGGTTCAAGCTTCAGTATCACAAAATAAATAAACAGATAATAAATAAAGAGAACTCACTGAGTACAGGATATCAAGTGGACAGGTAACAATGGAATAAATGAAACATGAGGGGACACTTTATTTTCCTTTCAGCTGTCTGAGGAGGAGAAAATAGCCTTGGAGGAGGAAGCATGTTTGTGAGTCCAAGGAAGAGGAGGAAGACAATCCATGGAAGCTCATGTTCACGTCCAAAGTCTCATTTAATCCTCACTGCATGATATTTTATTATGACTTTACAAATGAAGACACTGAGGCACAGCAAGCTAATTTGCACAGTCCTGGAGTTGAAACTTGAACTCAGGTGTCCTACCCTTTCAAACCACAGTAATTTCCACTGCACTGTAGCTCTCTTGCGTATGGGAGTCTTGATTTCCCAGAGAGCCTAAGGATACTAGATATTCAATAGGTATCCAATAAATCCTTGTCTTAACAACTGATTGGAAAAAGAAACCCGAAAATCTTCAGGACAAGCTGGGCGCGGTAGCTCACGCATGTAATCCCAGCACTTTGGGAGGCTGAGACAGAAAAATCGCGAGTTCAAAGCCAGCCTCAGCTAAAGCGAGGTGCTAAACAACTCAGTGAGACCCTGTCTCTACATAAAACACAAAATAGGGCTGGGGATGTGGCTTAGTGGTCGAGTACCCCTGAGTTCAATCCCTGCTACCAAAAAAAAGAAAGAAAGAAAATCTTCAGGACAGTAAGGAGATGCAGCAGCCCAGGACCTCTTTTCTTTCAAGCAAGGTCCTTTAGCCTTGGGGCTACAGATGTGCAATGAGGCGGAAGAAAAACTACAATTCCCAAAAGGCCACAAAGGCGGCACACATTGCGCATGCGTATTCCCCTCCCCATAACGGGTCGTTCTCGCGCATGCGCTCTCGGAACGTTCTTTTCCAACCTCTTGCTACTCTCCTACCAGAGTTGGTGGCTGGACCTCCTGCGACGTGGATTTGCGATGCTGCCCTTCTCTTTCCTCTGGGTGGCTCGGGTAAGAACAGGGCTCCGGAAACTGGGTGACCAATAATTAGCCCCACTTCCTATCTCAGTGCCCATTCACAAACTCTCGGATTCTCTTGGCTTTTACACTGCACGTGCTCTGGGGCCTCAGCGGAAGCGTAGCTAGGGAATCCCTGAAACTTCTGGGCGCGCGTGGGGTGAACTGGGTTCTCTCTTCTTTCTGGCGGTTAGATGTCCCAGGGCCTCGTGACCGCCCATTTAACGTGGCATTAAGGGAGAGGACCGCTCTGGCTGCCAAGCAGATCCTGTGCTGGCTAATGAGTGGGTTCCCGGCTTCGACCCGCAAGCTGAGCCCTTCCCGCCAGCTCTGAACCATGCAGATGGTGCAACCGACTCCCACAGCTTTCATCAGGCAGGGGGTCCCTTGGCATGGTGGGCTGGAAGGAAGTATAAAGAGTGGGAGCTGACCACGGGACAGGATATGGGTTGGGCCTCCCTGCAGAACCACCCTTCCCCACACACCCTCCCACCCCCAACACCTCTTTCCCAGGGACTATTACAGGCCTGCCCTCCCACCTCCATTGCTTTGGAGACCACCTCTACAGCTTGTGGCCTTAACCCCCGTCAACCTGGTCTCTTCTCCTGACTGGGATATCAGTTTTTGGAGGCCCTGAAGAAAGGCCCCTTTGTTCCTGTGAGTGGGGTGGTTCTAGAATCTTTGGTTCTCTCCTGAATTTGGGAGACATGGGCTTCTGGAGAACAAGCTTTGCCCTGTGGCATTGCAGAGTGGCTCATAGGTTGAGGTGAGGTAAGTGGAGCGAATCAGAACTACCCTTCTGGACATTGATCTCAACCTTGGATCTAGAAATGGCTTTTAAAGGTGGAGATGGGGGTGGAGAGAACTGGAACAGTCTGGCTGGACAACTGGCTGCCTGGTACAAAGCCAGAGGGCCCCATAAGCGTGACTGAGGGTGATTAGGAGACAGTTTGAACAATTTTTATTTGACCATGGCTTTTCCTGCCCTAGTCTCTGCAGAGATGTGGCCAGCTGGTCAGGATGGCTACTCGAGCTCAGCACAGCAAGGTGGCCCAGACCCAGACTGGAGAAGCAACCATGGGTTGGACAGGCCAGGAGAGTCTGTCGGACAGTGATCCTGAGTTGTGGGAACTACTACAGAAGGAGAAGGATAGGCAGTGTCGTGGCCTGGAGCTCATTGCCTCAGAGGTGGGAGCTGGGGAGAGACAGGGCAGGGGGTGGGGGCATAGGAAGTAATAAGTCATCTTACCAATATTTCTTCATATCTCCCTGTCAGACTCAGGGTCTGTCTGCTGGGCTTTATCTCCCTCTTTTTACTCTCCTCTGAAGCAAAGGAAAGGCCAGTTTATGGATATTTGGGCATTAGGGAGTTTCCAGAGCCTTCCAGAGTCCCTAAAGCCTCAACTATTCCCTCTCTGCCTCCCAAGAGGAAAGAGGAACCTGGAAACACAAATTTGAGTGGACAGGTGACCTTACTGGGAACAACACTATGGCAGCTGAGTTTCTCAGAATGCTCCTTCTGGCCCTGCCCCATGCTTGACAAAGAACCCAGAATTAACAGCTTTTTGTACAGCCTGACTCCCCCTGCAGCCTGTAGGCTCTGGCAGGGCGGGGCTGTGGGGTTCCAGGGGAAGAGACTGAATACTTTCTGACATTGCCCCCCCATCACCCCAGAACTTCTGCAGCCGAGCTGCGCTGGAGGCCCTGGGGTCCTGTCTGAACAACAAGTACTCGGAGGGTTATCCTGGCAAGAGGTGAGGGCTAGGCACCAGAGGGCTGGAGGGCAGCATCATGGTGGAACCTTCCTGTACCCTCCAGTGTTTATGGAGCAGTGGCCTTCCCAGTCCTTTGCTGCTGGTCTAGAGTCCTTTGTACCCTTATGTACCTCTCTTCATGGCAGATATTATGGGGGAGCAGAGGTAGTGGATCAAATTGAGCTTCTGTGCCAGCGCCGGGCCCTGGAAGCCTTTGACCTGGATCCTGCTCAGTGGGGAGTCAATGTCCAGCCCTACTCAGGGTCTCCAGCCAATCTGGCTGCCTACACCGCCCTTCTGCAACCTCATGACCGACTCATGGGGTTGGACCTGCCTGATGGGGGCCAGTGAGTATGGATGGGGCAGGTGCTGGGCAGATACTGTAGGCAGTACTAATGTGGCAAAGGAGTTTTTCCATACCCACTGTGTCCCGTATGTATGAGACATACCTCTCCCTGTCTTGCATGTTACAGTGGATGAGGAAGATAAGATCCCAGTCACGTTAGTGCCCACCACAGAGTGGACAGAGCAATGAGATGCAGCAAGCTGGGGACAGAGGCCTGTGGAAATGGGTAGGAAGGGAGTGAGGAAATCTGAGAGTTTTTACACTCTGAGGCCTCCTATTTCCTCTCACTTCCTAGTCTCACCCATGGCTACATGTCCGACGTCAAGCGGATCTCTGCCACATCTATCTTCTTTGAGTCTATGCCCTATAAGCTCAATGTGAGTGCTCTAGGGTGTAGGAGATAGTTGCCCAGGCCCTGGTTCTGCTGGCAGTGGGAGGGGCTAAAGCTCTGGGCAGCCCTCAGGGTCAAGGAGGAACATGCACTACTGCCATCTCAGGCCTTTAGCTGTTTATCTGTCTGTCCAGCCCAAAACCGGCCTCATTGACTATGACCAGTTGGCATTGACTGCTCGGCTTTTCCGACCACGGCTCATCATAGCTGGTACCAGTGCCTATGCTCGCCTCATTGACTATGCCCGCATGAGAGAGGTTGGTGGGGGGCTGGAGTACTGGCACTGTCCCAGGGGTTGGTGGAGAGATTGGGAGGTAGCATTGGGTATGCCTGTCTGGGCTCTCCCCAGGCTGAGGCCTATCTCTGTACCTGTCCAGGTGTGTGATGAAGTCAAGGCACACCTGTTGGCAGACATGGCCCACATTAGTGGCCTGGTGGCTGCCAAGGTGATTCCCTCACCTTTCAAGTATGCGGACATTGTCACCACCACCACTCACAAGACTCTTCGAGGGGCCAGGTCAGGTTCCCTGAGATCATGCCTTGCCTTTCCCTGCCTTCACACCCTGCTCTGGGCTGGATCTGAGAATTAATTCCTACCTGTAGCCCAGTAGACTTCCATTCAGTCTGTGATGATTCTCTTTCTCTTACTTGTGATTGCTATTCCATGGCAGGGGATTTGTGAGTGGGAACTGAGGGTCTGATCCCCTCTACCACTGGAATCCACTGTACAAAGGATAAACGAGGGGACCCTAAGAGGCCTTGAGAGTCTGGGCCAGCCAACTTTCTCTAATCTCCCCAATCCTTGTCTTTTATTTTTAGCTCAGATCTAACCACTCATCTTCCACACAGGTCAGGACTCATCTTCTATCGGAAGGGGGTACGGTCTGTGGACCCCAAGACTGGCCGGGAGATACCTTACACATTTGAGGACCGAATCAACTTTTCTGTGTTCCCATCCTTGCAGGGGGGGCCGCACAATCATGCCATTGCTGCAGTAGCAGTGGCTCTAAAACAGGTTAGGGAGTCTGTTCTATGGGGGTGAGGGAATATTGATCCTGAGACTTAGATCCTTCTGCTAACTAAAGTTGAAGCTCATGGAAGGGAACTCCCAGGATGGGAGGTGTCAAAGTCCCAGCCAGACACAGTGACACATGCCTGTAATCCCAGCACTTTGGGAGGCTGAGACCAGAGAATTGCAAGTTCAAAGCCAACCTCAGCAACGGCGAGGCCCTAAGCAACCCTGTCTCTAAAAAAAAACACAAAAATAGGGCTGGGGATATGGCTCAGTGGTCGAGTGCCCCTGAGTTCAATCCCCGGTACCAAAAAAAAAAAAAAAGCTGGGGTCCTGGAGCCATGCTGAGTAAGAAGGGTTAGGACTTTGGTCCAGGCCTGGGGTCACAGGTGCTATCTCATTCCCAGGCTTGTACCCCCATGTTCCGGGAGTACTCCCTGCAGGTTTTGAAGAATGCTCGGGCCATGGCTGATGCCCTGCTAGAGCGAGGCTATTCACTGGTGTCTGGTGAGCCAGGGGACTGGGCGAGGGCTTTTATATCCTCAAGCAGGGGCCCTGGACTCACAACTCCCTGATTATTAACCCCCTCAGGTGGCACTGACAACCACCTGGTGCTGGTAGATCTGCGGCCAAAAGGCCTAGATGGGGCTCGGGCTGAGCGGGTGCTAGAGCTTGTGTCCATCACCGCCAATAAGAACACATGTCCTGGAGACCGAAGTGCCATCACCCCTGGGGGCCTGCGGCTTGGTGAGACCTGGGGCTTGAGGAGGGAAGGGCTTCCAGCTGGGTGACCTTAGCTATACTAATCCTCTCTTCTGCCTCTTCCAAGGGGCCCCAGCCTTAACCTCTCGGCAGTTCCGTGAGGATGACTTCCGGAGAGTTGTAGACTTCATTGATGAAGGGGTCACCATTGGTTTGAAGGTGAAGAGTAAGACTGGTAAGCAGGCAAAGAACCCCTTAGCCAGCCTCTTTACCTCACTGTCTGCTCCCTCCCCAAGCCTATCTCACTGCCTTCCCTATGGTGCTAATCTTTTTTTTTTCTTTCTCACCACTCTAGCCAAACTCCAGGATTTCAAATCCTTCCTGCTCAAGGACCCAGAAACAAGCCAGCACCTGGCCAACCTCAGGCAAAGGGTAGAGCAGTTTGCCAGAGCTTTCCCCATGCCTGGTTTTGATGAGCGCTGAAAACATCTGGGAATCAAGGCCCACAGACTGGAAATTACTATGCTGCCTCCCTGCCCCCGCCTCACCTGGGCCAGTGGAAGGGCACACTACTTACCCTTCTATTTTTTGGTGGAGGAGGTGTAGTCTCCCTTCCCAGAATTTGTACCTGAGATTTCCTTTTTGTAACTAGATTTAGAAGGACCCCCACTCTACCTCCAGCTTTCTGCCCTAACCCTCTGCCATTATCAGTGTTATATAGACTCTTGCTCTTTCTTGGGGTGGGAGAGTTACACAGCTGAGCCAGAGGAAGGGGTGGGTAGGCACATTTCCAGTTTTTATCTAATAAAATGTTCACCTACCCCGAGTTTCCATTACTGTGGGAGGGGTCCCCTGGGCCAGCAGGTGATTTGACTCCCTCAAAGTGTATTCCTCCCTACTACCACCACCACCACCACCACCACCACCAGGCCCCCAGAGGCTGCAGCCTCCTCTCTGTCTCTGATCAGAGCCGACACCAGACGTGATTAGCAGGCGCAGCAAATTCAATTTGTTAAATGAAATTGTATTTTGCCCACGGCTGCTTCTGTTTGATCCCCTGGGACAGAGGGGAGCAAGGGAGGGGAGGGGAGAGGAGCAGTGGGAAGCTGCAGGAGGAAGGCCAGGTGCATGCAGGGAGGGGGTACCGTTGTGGGAGGCAGCAGGCTTGGGCAAGGAAGGAGCATGTAGCATGGCATGGGTGCCCCAGCCTAGGCAGGCCAGGCATAGGCGATGAGCCCAGTAGAGCCTGAGCAGCGCCGCCCCTGGGCAGGCACTCAGAGCCTGGGCTAACGTGGGGCCTGCCACGTCGCTTGGCATTCAGGTCCCTGCTTGCTGTTGGCTCACGTAGGCCACGCTCAACACGTAGCCTGCACCACACCCTGCAAGTACCATACCGGGTAGGAGAGCAGAGGGGCTGACTTGGGCCCTTTGGGTCAAACCCAGCTGCTGCTTGCCGTCCTGTTTCCCCTCCCCCATGTAGGACTCAATCCAAGGGTCAGAGGCGCTTCCGCTGCTGGGAGTGAGGGAGGATGGTGGGGGTGGAGCTGCCTTCTCTGCGTGGGAACCCAGCCTGTATAAGCAGGAGCTTGACAGAATGGCCAGACATGCCCCAGGGTCTGGGAGCAGGGAATGGAAGAAATGAGTACGTGGTTTACATCGAACTTGTGAGCCCAGTCTGTTTAGAAGTCTGGCCGGTCCTTCTTCAGCTTCTTATAGTCAGTGGAAACTGCAAGGAACTAAGAGAGGGAAAGGAGGGTTGTCCTGACAGACCTGCTTTGCCCCCATGGGGGAAGCAGCAGGAGATAAGTGAAGGGAGAGCAACCCTAGAGTCACCTGGAGTACCTTGTATTGGTCATTGGGGCTCAAGCGGTTCCAGGGTTCTGGGTTGTTCTTCCGGTCCCAGCTGGGGAGGAGAAGGGAGAATTAGGGTCTCCAATCTGGAAGCCAAGAATCCCCCCGAGTTCCAGCCAGGGCTCTGCCCCCACCCTAACACCCCCTCCCTGTCTCCTGCCTTGGGGGCCCATTTCCTAGAGACTGACAGGGGAAAGGGCATGTTAGAGGGTACTGACAAGTGAGACAAGAAGCTTGCCATCATAGGCCTGGTGACAAGACAACTCAGTCCAGGGACTCCCCACCCCTTGCTTCCTGCCACCCTAGGTTAACCTCTTAGAGCAGAGTCTTGGGAATTAGACACAGATCTCAAGGGGCAGGGATTTTAGTGATGTGCCTTGAATTTGGACAGTGGTGTGGGTGGGTGGGTGCATCTTTTGCTTGTGAAGGGAACTAATGTTTGCTGCCTCCCAGCAGGGTGTTAAGTCTTAGCACCCCCCAGCCCCACTGGCACCCCTAGTAGCTTACCCAGCCACACCCCAGTCCACCTGTGAGGACACAGAGGTACCCAAAAGCCTGCAGTTGGTGGCAGCAGAGCAGTGTTGCCATGACAACAGGGCCGCTGGAGCCACATGGGTTTAGCTGGCTCCAAACTGGCAAGTCTCTAACAGTCAGGTGGGACCAAGAGAGGAGGGTGGGGGTCTCACAAGTCAGGGCTCCAGCCCCGAGATACTAGATGGTACTGTCAGTTGGTACTTGGGATCCCTGCTAGGGCCACCCATTCTCATCGTTCCAGAAAGGTCCATGCCCTCTCACTCTACCTTGCTCCACCCAGGACCCCTGCCTGCACTCTCAAGCCCAGCCTTTACCACACATCCGGGCTGCGTAGGGCCAGTCGCAGTAAGTAGAGTGCAGCGCTGCCCATGCCCAGGCCGATGAAACCGATCATTGGGATGAGCTGCAGGGAAGACATAGGGCACTTTCAGGGTCAGCCTCCTCCTTACAGTTCCAATTGGCCTTTACAAGTTAAGTTTTTCTGCCTGCCAAACCTCCACCCAAGGTCTCCTTTCCGGGAGAGGGGACCTAGAACCTCTTACAAGCATATTCCCTGCTGTAGTCTTCCTTAGCCCTCAGCAAACCTGTCCGAGGTAATTTCCAGCGACACGGAGGCATATTACAGGAATAGATGGGGGGGGGGAGGTGTCCCCAAGGGAAGATTTGGAACACTGGGAGAACTGGGCAGGAGGCAGAGCTCTAGAGGACTTGGGGGTAGGACAACATGAGAGGAGTTAGAATCCCAAGCTCTGAGGACTGAACTCACCGCCGGATGTCTTTTGATCTGCCGGTAGAAGCGGGCTCCCAGACTGGTTCCTGCCATAATGCCTTTCCAGTGTCTGGTCCTCTTCAGAGGCTCTGCTGTATCCCTTCTCCTGGGGTCCGCCCCCCGCCGGGGAGGGGTCAGCCTAGCCCAGCCCGCTGGCTTCTTCAGACTCACCCCACCCCACCCCACCCAGCTCGCTTAAGCCCGGCAATCCTTGGTCCAGAGAAGGGAATTGTTGGGGAATCAAGAAGTTTCTGCTCCCTAACTCTCTCCTCTATGTGCTTGCACCCTGGCCCATGGGACACTATCATACTTGGGGCTTTAGGCCTCTGAGGGAAGGGCCCCACAGGCACCAAGAGACTGATTGAAGGATGATGCAAAAAGTGGGATAAACTAGCTGGGCACGGTGGCGCAAGCCTGTAATTCCAGCACTTAGGGAGGCTGAGACAGGAGAATCGCAAGTTCAAAGCCAGCCTCAGCAATGGCGAGGCACTAAGCAACTCAGTGACACCCTCTCTCTACATAAAACACAAAATAGGGCTGGGGATGTGGCTCAGTGGTTGAGTGCCCCTGAGTTCAATCCTCAGTACCAAAAAAAAAAAAAAAAGTGAGACAAACTGACAGACCTCCTACAACATGCACATGTGAAGTGTTCACAGGTGGGACCAGAAGGGGCCAGAGACCAATGAGGGCATCTGCTGCACTTCCCTGACACCCCTCACCCCTAGAGCCACCCAGGAGCTACTAGGTCCTAATGATCCTGGTTCTGCCCCATTGCAGAGTAGTGGGAGAAGGAGGGGGATAGATGGCCTCACTAGAGTTGCCCAGCCCCTCTTGTTGTGGGCAGTTTCTCCAGGTTGTGGTTGGCCTGGAATAGTGCTTGGAGGATGGAGAAGTCAGGTGTATCTGAATCAGGATAGGTCAGTTGTGGCAGTTTGGGAGTCTGAGAGACCTGACGGCCTTGCCAACCTGGGGTAGAAGTGCAGGTGGAGCCTCACCACCACCACCAAAGAGAGCACCCTCCACTTCTCTCTGGTTGTGGGACAAGAATAGAATGGAGTGAGGAAAATAGCCAGCAAAGATAGAAAAGATAAAGTAGGAAAGAGACCGAGGCACAGAGACAGAAATGTAGAGTGACTGCCTCATGCTCAGACAATTCAGGTGTATGTATGCTATGCTGCCAGGATGGGAAGGCTCCCGCCCCCGTCTTTGGGGAATTGGGAGTCTTGGGGACACGGGAGCCAGCTTCATCTGCTTTTCCTCACTCCCACGCTAACCTCCACCATCAGATCCCGCCTCTGCCGCTGGGATCCTGCCGAGGTCTCCCTCTTCTATTCTCCCGAGCCCGCCCTATGGCTCCGGGGGCTGGAGTGAGCTATGCACCCGCCGCTGGCTGTTCCTGAAGACCCCCTGCCTTTCTCGCACACTGATACCTCCCCCGCCCTGGGCTGACAAGCACGACTGTAATTAGGCTGCGGGTCCGGGGCTCACCGCCTCCCTCCAGCGGATAATGAGATAAAGTGTCAGAGACATGGCGAGAACAAAGAGACAGAGACTCGCTGCGATGTGTGTGTGGGGGGAGGGGGCGATGGTGGAAGAGGGGTGCTGACGGGAATGTCAGAGCATCCAGCAGCTTAAAACCCTCCTAGAGCGCCTGCACCTCCAGGTCTGGGCTAGGGAGGAGGTGTCCTGTTACCTAGAGCCCCTCAGCCCGCCAGTCTCTAGCTGGAACAGCCGCCCAGCTGGGCCGCACATCTGGCATTCTGCGGTACAGCTGGGGAGTCAGGACACCGGGAGGGATGTTTGGCTCTTGACGGCGCTCCTTTGCTCTACGGTCCTCACTTTCTTCCCTCTGCCCTTTCTTTTGAGTTCTGATGACAGAGGCATGTGGTGACACAGACCCTTGGGCCCGCTCCTGTTCTGCTACTGTTTCTCCTGCCTTTGGCTTCAGCCCGCTCTTCTGACCCTCCAATATTGGCTCTTTTCGACTCCTTGGCCCTTTACTTGGCCCTTGTGGTCCTAGTTTCTGTGCGCCTATTCCTAAGACCCCTCTCTTCTTTGGTTCCCATCCCTGGACCATGGTCTCTGGGGCTGAGCTGAAACGGAATTTCTGGGTTCTCTTCCCCCACCTTCCTCTCTCTCTTTCTCTCCCTACTCGCCCTCTTCCCTGCACTTTCTCACCACAATGAGTTTCTGGCAGGCTATGCTGGCCCACCAGGATGAGTGACCGCCGGAGTCATTATCTATGAATCAGGCGTGGCCTGGGGTCAGGGCGGGACCAGACTGAATACTAAATCCCACTAGGACACTAATCCTCGAGCTGCCGGCGCAGCGCTTCAAACGCAGTTAGGCTTGCGGGTGCTAGCGGGTTCCCAGGGTGGTGGGCGCGGGCGCCCCCTGGAGACCAAGCGGCTCCCAAACTCGGGGAGAGGCCTTCTGTGCTCCCGGTCAGGAAGCGCCGGCCCTACATGCCCAGTTTTTGCTCAGGTAAGTTTAAGCCTGCGAATGTATAGGTTCACTCCTCACGGGTCACTCCCGCTATTCCCCCCACCAAGGTAGTAGGTCGTTCAGCCTTCACTGTTCTGGTGTGAGGTGGGGCCAGAGCGCGCAGAGCGGCCGAAAGATTGCAGCAAGTGGTATCCCAGGCTCAGACTGGTTCCTCCCACCATGCTGGACTCGGACGCCGGGGGACTCCATCTGGGGCTATAGGTTCTGAGACTCCACACTCTGACTTGGCTTGCCCTAGCTTCTGCCTTTCTTTCTTCTTTGAGCCATCTGTCTGTCTAGCTCTGTCTCTGAGTATGTCTGTATCTCTCTGTTCCTTATATTCTGGTTGTGTATGTCTCTCTGTTGCTCTCCCTTTACCTGGCTTTGTCCTTCTGCATGTTTCTCTTCTTTGTGAGTCTGTTTCTCCTTCCCTCTACATCTAACTCCCTGTGTCTGTCTTTACAAACGCCTTGCTCTGTCTCGATCTCTGTTTTCCCCTTCCCCCTATTTCCCAGCTCTGTTCCTACTCTCTGGCTTGCTGCTCCAGTGAGGCTGCATCAGTCCAACGGGACAGCCTGGAGATACCTCAGGACACTGCTCAGGGTTTGCCTCCCAGTTACCTCCACATGCCTGTAACCTCTGCATGGCCTAAATCTTCCTGCTGCGGCTGTGGGATGTGGAGAGGGCGCCCAGAAAGGAAACCACAGTGCCCAGCATCTGTTCGGGAGCCCCGGGCCCCCTGACCTCCGTGCCACTATTAAAGGTGTGGGGTCCCGAGGCTCCAAGATGATCATGATTGCATCAGTTAGACAGAAGCAGAGCCGGGAGCTGCACGGCGAGCGAGCAAGCCAATGAGACAAAGACACCCATGCCATCTGTTTATGCAAAGCGCTCTCCGCCAGGGACCCTGGTGTCCCGGTGTTTGGCTCAGCTCGAAGCACAGGGTCAGGAGCCGCTCCCGCCCAGCGCCCCCGCTGCGTCTGGGCTTTCCCCCTCCCCAGCACCCAGAGGGGCCACCAGGCGAGCGGAACGGGGAGGGGGCTGGGGTGTTGATGTGATTGGAGCGGACGCGGCTGTTTCTTCAATAATGGATGGAGATGATGCGGACGGCGGAGCCGAGCCGGTCGGGAGAGGAGAGAGGAATAGAAATAGGGAGAGGAAGGAGCCGGGGCGGGAGACTCACCCACTCACGCGCGCGTGCGTATACACATACACGCGTCACACTGTCATTCGCGTATAAGCCGCTGCGCGGCTCACACCCAGGCACACGCCCACGCACTGTCACCAACACACACCTGCAGGCGGAGATGCTGGAGCAACACACTCTCACCAGTGGCTTTTCCTGATTTTCACACATACAGGCCTGGAGGCAGAGACACATGGAGATGCTTGCACGCAGCTGGGGCACACTCAGGCATGAAGAGCACACAAACACACCAAAGCACATATCAACACCCAGACACCTAGACACACTGGAGCTTGGAAATCAGAGATGAAGTTGGGAGTGGGAAATGGACAAACTCAAATATATGTCGTTCCAGGGACACAGACATAAAATCAGAGCCCAGAAACAGACATAAAGCTGAGGCTCACACACACACACACCACACACCAGGAGTACAGGTGCTCATAATTCTCATGGGCACAAAAAAACCTCACCACCCACAGACACTCAAGAGCCTCAAACCCACACATATGCAGGAGCTGCCATCTGTGCTCCTCAGGGTGAAGTGTGGCCTAGAGGTCGCCAGGGTCCCCAGAGCAGACCTTGTTAGCCCAGCAGTGTAATGAGATAGTGTTGACAGACGGCACCTGGGGCTGTGGACTCAGAGATCTGTAGCCCCCTCTTGGCTGCCTGAAAGCTTCCTTCCCTGGCCCTCAGAGAGGGTGGTGTGGTCCTTGGGCAGCCACTGCAAGCAGTCCCAGTGGGTTGTTGCTCTGACTTGAGCAGTTGGCAGGGTACATGGGTGCAAGATGGGGTAAGACTGTGGGAGGAACAATGGCAGCTGCACTGATTCCCAGGATCCCCAAAAGGGCTTCAAAGTGAGAGTCCCACCTTGACACCCTTGCTGCCCAATCTTCTGACTTCAAGGAATATACCCCCCCTCAAGATTGGAGTGGGCAGTAGACAGGGGTGGGATGCAAGCTGAGTCTTGGACCCTGGTAACCTGGCCCTTTCTCTGATCCATTTTCAATTCAGTCTGCTCCTTGGCCCAGACTTATGACCTTTGCAGAGTGAGGCAGCATCATCCATCACCCAGGCGGCTGCTGTGGGAATGGGAGGCGCTGGGGGCTCAAACAGGGTCACTGTCTTGCCTGCTGCCCTCTCCCGGGACTTGCTTCCCGGCCTGCGGGCCAGAGCTCAATCAGCTCAGAGAGTACTGAGCAGAAGGGCATGATCATGGGGCTCAATTGTGACACTGTGTCTTCTTTCCTCACCCCTGGTACCCGAATACCCTTCCTTCTAGTTCAGCACAGCCTGTTTCCCGGCTCCTCCGCCCCCCTTCTCTCGGGCCCTTTGCTTAATTTCCTATTAACTGCTGATAAATCCAATTAAACCGCCGCTCTAATTAGGGACAGCTGCCGGCTCGGTAAGGCGAGGGAGGGGGGCGCCCCCCGAGTGTAAGGGGAGAACAGCCGCTCTCCCTGCTCCTCGACACCCCCACACCAGCATCGCCGCCCAATGAGCCAGTAAATTGGTTTTGCTTCAGCACTGTGTGTTGTGTGTGTGTGTGTGTGTATGGTCGCGGGAGAGGGGGCGTCCTCCGGTTTTGAGCCCCTCAGACCGCTTGATGAATAGAGGTGATCAGAGTCCTCTCTGTCTCTCCCGTCACACACTCATGGTAGGTAGATCCCTAGGAGTGACGGGAGTAAAAGGTTGACTTGTGTGTGATTGTGGTGTGTGCGTGTGCTTGTGACCTATTCCTATCCTAACCCAAGCATGATTAAAACGGGGGCTTCCTAAGTCTTCCTGAATGACCCCCCACCTTCGCAACCCGGACAGTCAAGGGCAAAGGGAACAAGAAACTGAACCCAGTTCTGCAGCGCGTCTTATTGCATGTTTCCCTACCCCCATCACACTTCAGCCTTCTGTAAGGAAAGGGCGGGCGGGGGCGGGGGGGGGGGGGACGCCCGTCCCGGCCCTCCACTTCCCCAGCCCAGCTGAGCCTCTGCCCTCCCTCCGCCAGCAGCAGATGGTGCCCGGGCTCCCGCTGCCAACCTTGCTAGGCGGTGCCAACCTCAGTCCTGGCAGACAACGGGCAGAAGAGAAGAGGAGCTTCTGGCTGGCCAGCCTGACCCTCCCCCACCCGCCATCAAGCCCAAGACCCTCAGCCTGCATCACTCCAGCGACCACCCAAGGCTGCCTCTCACTGGTCGGTTCCCAGGTCCCCAATCTCCTCGTCTCCTTCTGCTCCCTTCCCCACACCTTCCCGCTCCTCGCCACCTGCCGCTCAGACCAGGGCCGGCATATTTGCATATTTGCATATGCAAATAATGACATTTGCATACAGCGCGCCGCAGGGGGGTCTCGGCAAAAGCCAGTTAGCTGTCTGCCCCAAGTCCTCACACTCCGTACCTGTCGGGAAAGGACTGGGGCAGGGGCCGCGCGGGAGGGGTTAGGCCCCCCGGCCTCGCTAACTGGGTTCCCGGAGGACTTGAGGAAATGTTGCCATGGAGACGGCACGCACCCCACCCCCTCCAGGCCTAGGGTCTCGGGCTTGGTGTCTCCGATTTTCTCCCCCTGTCCACCCGCTACAGCCGGTCCCCATCCTTCGCTCTCCAACCGAGATCTTGCATCGCCCCCTGGTGGCCTAACTCGGCGCTGAGCCAGGTTCTAAAATGCAAAGGGCCGCCCGCGGAAAAATCACCAAGAGCTAGGGGACCTATCTTGACACGCAATCCTGCTTTCAGCAGTCGGGGCGCTAGGATGGCGACTTCAGTCCGGCTCCACTTTCTTCACTGCCAAAAGAGGACTCGCCTGACGTATTCACTTGTCTCCCTGCCTACCATCAGTCTCAGCCCAGATAAGTTTGATCCCGATGGGAGAGATTGGGGACAGCTGGGGAGGATTCTGCACCCCTTTGCAGGCCTTCTCCTCGTCCCCAAAGAACAAACTTTTCTAACTTTTGTCAAAACTTTATTTATTTGGTACTGCGAATTAAGCCCACGAGTACTTTACCACCGAGCTACATCCCCAGGTTTTTTTTTTTTTTTTAAATATTATTATTGTTTGGTTTTTGAGACAGAGTCTCACTAAATTGCCCGAGGCTTCGCTCGAATTTAGGATCCTTCTGCCTTAGCCTCGTGATTTGTTGGGATTATAGGCGCACACTACCGCGCTCAGCTTGTCAAAACTTTAATAAATTCGCAGCATTCAAAGAAGTTCGTCCCGCGATCCCCGCCACGCCGCCTTGGTGGAGATGCATTCTCTCGCAGGATGGGCCTAGGAGTTGTGGGTGCGGGCTGCTCTGGGCACCAGGTATCCCAGGCCCTAGGCCAGGGGTGGGGAGGGAGGCGGGAACCAGTCCCTTCCCAGAAGCCCCAGGGACTTTCTGGAGAGCCTTCCCAAACCCCACGCCCCCAACAGTCCAGTTGCTTTTGTCCCTTTCCTCCCCAACCTCCACTGGGCCCGCCCAGAATGAGAATGGGTGTCTCTCGACTGCAGGCGCCCGCATGTCTAAATCTCCTCCAGAAAGTCTGTGGGAAACAGCCCCACCTTGCGACCGGTGTAAACCTTGACGTAGCCGCCCGCTTCGTCTCCTTTCTGCACTACGATCTAGAAAATTAAAGTATTAGAGACTAAGAAAGGAATTGAGGGAAAAGGCAGAAGATGAGAGCAGGGGATCCTGGGGTTACAGAAGCTCGTCCTAGTCTCATTAATGGGTTAATATCTTCAAGGAGTGTGATGAACAGAGGAGCATTTAGGCCTGGGATTAGGTTGGGGCATCAGAGCTACCTGGTCCTTCTTGAGAGTGATCTGCCCTATCTCGCGGTTCCCCACGAAAGATCTCGTTACGCGGTGCACGCGTTCTCCAGCCCGGACTCGAATGATGAAATTTGGAGGGAAAAATCCAACCTTCTCGCCGATTTTCCCCTAAAGAAGACAATAGGAGGATTCAATCTCTCACTTCAGGTTTTACATTCAATCCATACCCTACCCCTAGCCCCGGCCATTTCTCTTACTCGCCACCACTCCTCATTGGAGTCATCAATGACTGTGATCTTCTCTCCTGGCCTGGGAGAGGAAGAAAAAAGCCTTTGAGACTTAGTAGCCTCCCTCATATACCACTTCCTGGGTGTGCCCCAAGTCCAGCCCAAATAGGATCCAAGACTGAGGTTTCCCCTTTTCTTTCCCATGGGGAGTCAATCTCTCCCTTCTTCATTCCCCAGTACTCCCCACCCTCTCCTCTGAAGGCCTCTCACGGAAAATCCAGATCGTCCTTCTCCAGGGCTTTGAACCGATACAGAGCCACAAAGTAATGAGACTGCTGGAAGCCAGGCTGCTTGTGCTGGGGGTGAAAGGGGGTAATGAGTTTCAGGCTCCTCTACCCTACATTTGTGGAGCATTCTCCAGACACATTACATTCTAACTCCTAGGTCTTGAGCTGAGTATGTGCACACGTGTGTGGTCTGTATGTGGCAAAGCAAGGAAAAGGGTGATGGGAACTTCTGCTGAGGCCATACATGGTATCAGACCTGGGTTGGGGAGAGGACTGGGATCCTTGTAGGGAGAAAGGATTCTCACTTTATCATCAGGTGTTTTCTCAGCCTTCTTGTTCCCTTCAGGGTTACCTGGGATGGGAAATACCAACAAATGTTTTTGCCTCCTGGAGGGCTGGCCTCATGTTCTTTCCCTTGTGTTGAAAAGCCACCTCTTTATTGTTAAACCTGGCCCACCCCTTGCCTCTCCACTCCCTGTGCCACACAAAATTGAACCTCTAAACCTACCCCATCTCTGTGGATAGTGATAGTTGACACTCACCATCTTGGGGTTTGCCTTCCTCTGGCCTGGCTGATTCTGGCTCCTCTTCCATCATGGCTGCTAGAGGCTGGAAGGGGTACCAGAGTTTGGGAAATGTTACCTTTGGAACCCTTGCTTACCCCTGGCCCTCCAATCAGGCCAGAGAACTATAGAATAATATGATCTTAGGGTTGGAAGGATAAAGAGGAAACATCTAGTCTAACCATCTGCTTAACGCAGACTTCCTCTGAAACAGTTTTGCCAGTAGGTCACCCACATTGTGCTTGAATGTAGCTAATGACATGGAGTTTACTATCCTACAAAGTAACCCTGTGCAATTTTGGGGCAATTCCCTGTCTTAAGCCTGTGTCCTATGTTAGTCTCCCTGTAATCTTTTGTTATTAGTCTTGATTTGCCCTCTGGAGCTATAAATGTGAAACAAATATGGCCTCTTTAAGTAGCTGAGGACAGTTGATATGTCCTTTCTGGCTTTTCTTCTCTAATAATTTTTAGTCCCTTCAAATCACCCCCATGATTCCAGGTCCTTCATTGTACTGTCTGCCCTTTAAAAGTATTCCAGTGTGTAAGAGAAAAATGGGCCAGTGCAGTGGCATAGGCTTGTAATCCCAGTGACTCAGGAGACTGAGGCAGGAGGATCACAAGTTCAAAGCCTGCCTCAGCAACTTAGTGAGGTCCTGAGCAACTCAGTGAGGTGCTGTCTCTAAATATTATATATATAAGAGGGCTGGGAGCTAGGCACAGTGGCTCACGCTTATAATCCCAGAACTTTGGGAGGCTGAGACAGGAGAATCACGAGTTCAAAGCCAGCCTCAGCAATGGTGAGTGAGGTGCTAAGCAACTCAGTGAGACCCTGTCTCTACATAAAACACAAAATAGAGCTGGGAATGTGGCTCAGTGGTCAAGTACCCCTGAGTACCAAAAAAAAAAAAAAAAAAAAAAAAGGGCTGGGGATGTGGCTCTGTGGTTAAGTGCCTCTGGGTTCAATCCCCAGTACAAGGGGGACGGGGGGAGAGAAAGGAAGGAAATGGGCAGCACAGTTTTCATAATTCCTTTAAGGGAACAGAACCCAAGAGTATGCTACCCTTTCTGGAAGCAAATCACACTGCTAGGGTTTTGTAAGTTATCGTTCACACCACAGAAATCCCTAATCTGCACCCAACCTCCTTATAAACTACTCCAAAGGCAGATCTCTAGTTCTGTTTCTGTACAGTTGATTTTTCTTGATACTCAAACAGATAAGTACATTTTTCTTTAAGAAATTTCAAATTATAAGTTTTGGCTCTTTCTTCTAGTTTGTAACAATTTAAAATATATTATTCATTATATGTCTTCCCTGTAGATTTTACATAACTTAATGAACATACCATTATCTTCATTTTGATTAGTGAGAAAAAAAGGTCATCAGTAAAGACCATGGACCAAATCATGTTGTAAGGCCTCAGAAATCTCCCTTTAGTTGGACACTCCTAAAGTACCTGTATTCTTTGGTATACTGCCATTCAATCAATTTGAGGAACTGATTCAACTATAACTATCATCCATATTAGTCCATACTGGTTGTTCAGAAAGATATAAATTCCTCACAGAATTGAATACAAGTCAATATTACCAACCTATTATAGAAGGAAATGAGGCTGCTCTTGGCTTTGTGCTTTAGTTTCATCATCTGTAAGATGAGTGAGTCAGACTGAATGATCTTCATAGACCCTCTTTGCATGGCTCTAGAATTCTCTGATTACTTGGCATGACAAATTCTTTCCCCAAATCCAAAAGCACAACTCATGCCTCTGTTATCCAGCAATGCCGAGGACCTGGGGCCTAGCTTTCTGTGGTAGTTAATCTGACAATTTCAAAAGGGAGTTGAGAAAAACACTCTATAACAGTAGTTCTTAACTAAGGCCCATGGTGAGCCACAGCATGTCCATAAAGTCCTCTATATTTGCATGCAAAAATGTGTCTGTTAAGAATTGTGTCATTTAGCCGGGCGCGGTGGCTCAAGCCTGTAATCCCAGCACTTAGGGAGGCTGAGACAGGAGAATCGCAAGTTCAAAGCCAGCCTCAGCAATGGCTTAGGCGCTAAGCAACTCAGTGAGACCCTGTCTCTACACAAAACACAAAATAGGGCTGGGGATGTGGCTCAGTGGTCAAGTGCCCCTGGGTTCAATCTCCAGTA
>PVHX01005080.1:37563-55463 GCA_004024805.1 Geosciurus inauris | reverse complement strand
TTGTGTCATTTTTGGGGAAAAGGATTTAAAGCTCCTGTCAGCTTTCCAAAGGGGAAAATGTCTTGCCCCATGGAGTTCCTGGTAGGGACCCAATAGGGATGTATGAGGCTCACATTTTTTTTATCTGCCTGTCCCTTCTTCCGTTCCTTGTTTGCCATGATTACCCCAGTACGCAGAGTTTCAAACACAGGATCATTGCGATTGGCAGCAGCTAGTGAAATGAGAAGAGAAGGAAGACATTACAGGGGAGGCAGAGAAAGGCCTGGAGGAAAGAGACCTCCTAAAGAGGAGAGAAGTGGGATTGGGTAGATAGGTATCCATGGTGAATGTGTGTGTGTGTGTGTGTGTGTGTGTATGTGTGTGTGTGTGTAAGACAGAAAGGGGTGGGGAAGAGTTAGAGAAGGATCAGCTGCATAACACCAATCTATAAAGGGTTCTAAGAAACATCACTGGAGCCAGGCATGGTGGCACACACCCAGTGACTCGGGACGCTGAAGCAGGAGGATTTCAAGTTCGAGGCAAGCCTCAGCAACCTAGCAAGGCCCTAAGCAATTTGTCCAGACCCGGTTTCAAAATAAAAAATGAAAAAGGTTGGGGATGTGGCTCAGTGGTAAAGCACCCCTGGGTTCAATCCCTAGTAACAACAACAACAACAACAACAAATCACTGGAAAAGTAATATAATAGAGAAAAATATTTATCAGACTCCTTCCAGGCAGAACATTATATGATATTAGAAAGACAACTTTTTACATTTTTTGGGAGTTGGGGCATGCTTGGAATCACTGTTCTCCTAAGGAGAATGGCCCTTAACTGCTGGCTTCTGCACTGCTGAGTAGCATGTGCAAACTGGGTGTTACAACTTGTAGGTTCTTCTTTTTTATCCATGCTTCCTATACTGTTTCACTTTTACTCCAAACAGACATTGAGCAATTGTCAATGAATAATTTTTTAGGGATTGTCAAATTAGGAACTTTCCAGGTTGTCCACAACTTTTGGGTCTGGCCCTGAGTCTGGCATGATACTATAACAAGGACAAGGACAGTCTAGAATCTTTGTTCTTACCTAGAAATGGTTTTGCATGTGAAGAACACAGATTTTGAAGCTTGCAGATTAAGGTCTCACTCTTTTTTTTTATATAAGATTTTTTTAAACCTTTATTTTATTTATTTATGTATTTCATACGTGGTGCTGAGGATCGAACCCAGTGCCTCACATGTGTGAGGCAAGCGCTCTACCACTGAGCCACAACCCCAGCCCCCAAGTTCTCACTCTTGACTCTACCTCTGCTAGCTACATGTAGTATATGTAGTGCTAGCTAAATCTCACTTCTCTTACAGTTTTCCCCCTACTCTTTTGTAGAGCTGGGGATTGAAACCAGCAACAACTGAGCATTATCCTAGTCTTTTTTTTTTTTTTAAACAGGGTCTCACTAAATTGCTCACGCTGGCCTTCTGCTTCAGCTTCCCAAATATAGCTGGGATTATAGGTGTGCACCACCCTGGCCAGCTAAAACAAGAATGTTGACTGCATCCAAAATGACTCTAAAAATATTAAGGAAAAACTATGGGAAATAGAATATTTCTGTTTCAGAATCTGGCTTCCAAAGCTAAGAGTGGTGTGAAACCATCTCTGGGGGTTGCCCACTCCCTCAGGTTCTGTATGGGGCACTTACAGAGATCTTTGACACAAGCATACTGCTGGTTGCTGTAGAGTGGGGAGCTATAGGCCCGACGGAAACCAGGAGGCTGTAGGATGGGAGGGGGGAGCATTAGAGGTAGCAAGATAGGACCCAGTACCCCACTTCTCCCATGAGTGCTTACCCCTTATCAGAGTAAGAGAGATGGGCTGAGAAAGCAGGAAGATGTATGGGATGACTTGAGGGACCAACAAGAGGGTAACTGGAAACACGTGCCCTCCCTCCTACTCTCTCATTCCCCAGAGCCTACTCACGATCTTGCCGAAGCATCTCTGCATCTCCACATAGGACTGACAATGTTCATGGATGTTGGTTTTGCAGTTCTTACAGCGGAGCCCAAATTTGTTATTGACTTGGGAGGGGAAGAACATTGGGTAAGGATCCAGCTTGCCCTTTCCCTTTGTACTCCGCAGCTACTCTAGCTCTATGCTTCCCTCTTCTGGGACCCTCAATCTCTAATCATATTTTCATAAGCTGAATCTTGCCATATCCCATCTATCCATTGCAAGTATTTCTCTCCTAAAACCTCTCCCCACCCCCTGCCTTTGACATCACACTATCTCTACTTCCCTTCATAACTCACGCACAATCATCCGGGCACAGACATCACAGAACTTTGGCTTCTTGAAGAAGTGATCTTTGAATTTGTGGGGCTTGTCATTGATAAGCTTAGGAGGTTCTGGGGGTGGCTCCTCCTCTTCTTCTTCCTCCTCCTCTTCCTCATAGATGTAGTAGATGGGCCCACCCCCAGCTCCCACTGCCTCCCCATTGGCCTGGGGCTCTGGGGGAAGCTCCATCTCCTTTGTCCCTGGAGACCCCTTCCTGAATAACTGCTTCAGCCGCTGTAGCTGAGGGAGGGAGCGAAGGAAATCCAGTGTTAAAAGGACTTTCATTCTTCCTAGGGTAGCTGGAGCTAAAGCTAATTGGACATTTTCCTGGCTTGGGGCAAGCAATGTGCCCCAGGATTAGGGGTTTGAGGTACAGGTGCTGAATAGCATTCTAACAATAAATGAGTCATATACAAGTGGGATCATTTCAAGCACTTTCCTTCTGAAGCTGTAATGGATTCCCAGCCACCCACACCCAGTGGTGAGAGGCCCAGACTCACCCCACTTTGCGGAGTCTCTGCTGGGAAGGAGGGCTTAGGGGACTCCAGCACCTCTTTTTCTGTCATCCTGCAAGAGGTTGGACCCCACTATGAAATCTAAACTCTGAATGATATTCTTCCCTCCCTATTCCTGTCCCTTGAAGTCGGATGGTCCTTGAAGGGGAAGCTTTGGGAGAAATTTAGTTAGACAGAGATTTTTTTAGTGGGGCTTATGAATAGAAAGATTTCATGAAGATCTAGAAAAAAGGCCAACAGACTGAAGTTTCTCACACTAATACCCATCCTTCTGCCCCAAGGGGCAGCCCCAGAGTTTACAGCCCCAACACAACACTTAAGGTGATCTGGTTTCAGGCATTTTCCTAAAGTTACTCATGAGGAATAGAAATGTGACACACCTTCCCACATCTTCTCTTCAAGAAGTTTAACATTTCATCCTGGAGTGCATACATGGAAAGATGGATGAAGATATTTCCTTCCCCTTTCCTGAACCCTGGGGCCCATGCCTAGTTCTGTCCCAGCCTGCCTTAGGCCTCAGCTATTTTAGGTTTTCAGAGTAATATGAGACTTTCCTTCCCTACTTTATTCCCTGGACCCCACCCCACCCCCCACCTTCAATCCTAGCTCATCCTGGAGTAGAGCAACAATTTCATTTCTAAAACCCAACTACTCATAGACAAGTCTATTCACAATCTGAATAGACTATGAACTGGGGTGAGCAGTCCTGGAAATGGAAAGAGGATGAAGAGGAAACTTACGTTTGGGATTCCCTAAACCAGTCCAGTCTCTGGAGGGAAGAGAGAGCCCCCCTGGGGCCTTGATGGTGGTGCTGGGGGAGGACTGGTCCTCTTCCTTGGGGGCTAAGCCCCCCCAATACCCTCCGTACTCACACCAGCTACCCAGACGGTATTTGTAGGCCGCTAGCCTCTTGTCTTGGTGTCAGTGTGAGATGACAGGGCTGAAGGAAAATGGACAGCTGAGCAACACAGCTGACACAGAGAAATTGGACACGAGAAGAAGTTTAGGGCAGGGCTGGACCCTAACTCCTCCCATCCCCCAGGGTTGTCTTTCCCTGATTCTTATGGCGAGCAGGTCAGTACTCGCTAGTTAGGAAAGGGCAGTTTCTCTTCATGCACATACTTGAGGGGATTGTATTTGGTGGCGGGGGTGGGGATTGGGTAGGTGAGTGGGTACTGGAGATTGAACCAGTGGCACTTTACCACTGAGCTACATCCCCAATCCTTTTTTAAATTTTTATTTTGAGATAGGGTCTAAGTTGTCCAGGCTGGCCTCAAACTTGCAGTCCTCCTGCCTTAGCCTCCCAAGTTTACAGGCCTGTATCACCATGTCCAGCCTTGTTTGAGGGGATTTTAGATGTCTGCAGGTGAAGTCAAGATGAATTATAAACCAATTTCCCAAAGGTCCAGACACCTTCCCAATTCTACCCTCCCTACACCACTTTAGTAACTAGATGTATACTCTCAGCCACTGTCTTCCTATGGCCATGTGTTCATATACCCTCAAACATTGATCTAGCTTCAAGCCTTTAGGAAAGGGCTGAGAACTAGTGAGGAAAGGATAATTTGGATTCTCAGAGCTCTCTTATCAGCCATATTAGATTGATTTCTCAACCGTGGTGGTCAGAGGTACATACTGTCCTATAAGGGAAGGAAGAATATGTAGTAGTGCATTGTTCCTTTCCACTGCTCCCAGAGACTTCTTTCTCCCTATTTCTCTAAAATTTGTCCTCAGGGTGAAGGAACTAAAAGTTACTAAAAAGGGCTGGAGCCAGTATGGTGGCTCACAAGCACATATCTAATTCCAGGGACTCAGAAGACTGAGGCAGTAGGATTCTAAGTTCAAGGTCAGCCTCTCAGCAACTTAGCAAGGCCCTAAGCAACTTAGTGCGACTCTGCCTCAAAATTTCAAAAAGGGCTGTGGATGTAGCTCAGTGGTTAAGCACTTCTGGGTTAAACAATCCACCACACCAAAAAACAAAAACAAAACAAAGTAAAACACCTTTAAAAAGGGGGGGGGTTGGGACTTTTATCTGAAGGTGTCTGGGGAACAAGGGTATAAAAACCAGGTAGAGAGCCGGGCGTGGTGGCTCAAGCCTGTAATCCCAGCACTTAGGGAGGCTGAGACAGGAGAATCGCGAGTTCAAAGCCAGCCTCAGCAATGGCGAGGTGCTAAGCAACTCAGTGAGACCCTGTCTCTACATAAAACACAAAAATAGGGCTGAGGATGTGGCTCAGTGGTCGAGTACCCCTGAGTTCAATCCCCAGTACCAAAAAAAAAAAAAAAAAAACAAACCAGGTAGAGGTAACCCTTGATAAATTTATGACTATCTTCTGTAGGAAGTTTTTAATCATCTGCAAGTAATGTTCCCCTCCCCATTAAAACTTTTTTTTTTTCTGGTGGTGCTGGGGATCGAACACAGGAGCATTAGACCTGAATTATACACCCCTAGCCTTTATTTTTGAGACAGGGTCTCACGAGGTTGCCTAGGCTGGACTCAAACTTTTTTTGGGTACTGGGGATTGAACTCAGGGGCACTCGACCACTGAGCCACATCCCCAGCCCTATTTTGTGTTTTACATAGACACGGGGTCTCACTGAGTTGCTTAGCGCCTTGCTGTTACTGAGGCTGGCTTTGAACTCATGATTCTCCTGTCTCAGCCTCCCAAAGTGCTAGGATTACAGGTGTGCACCACTGCGCCCGGCTTGGGATCAACCTTTCCATCCTCCTGAATTGCTGAGATTACAGGCAAGTAGCACAGCACTGGCAGAACTGTACCTTTTTTAATTCCCTGATTCTACCTCTTACCTCTGATGTCCTAATATATGAAGTGAAAGGACAAGGAGATAGCTGGCATTTTTATCTCACAAGGATAAAGCTAATTGGGCTGTAACACAGCTGAAAGAGGCTATCTTAGAGGGTAATGGAGAGGTGGTAATGTAGTGCTGCACTATCGCTCATATTTGTGAGAGACAAAGGAACACACTGGAGGTTGGGTTAGACAAGCTCTTAGAGGATCTTGGCTAGAGATAGAGCTACCCAGTCCTAGAAGATTTCTAAGGCAATGTACTTTGTCATTTCTACTCACTGCTCTTTGCTGTTTTTAAGAGGTGGATGAAATTGAAAAGGGAGTTCGGGATGGGTGAGTCCACAGGTTCTTTCGGGGGGGCGTTTCAGGGGAGTGAATCCAGGGGTCCTTAACCACTGAACTACATGCCCAGCCCTTTTTTATTCTTTATTTTGAGGCAGGGTCTTGCTTAAGTTGCTTAGGGCCTCACTAAATTGTAGAGGCTGGCCTTTAACTTGCAATCCTACTGCCTCAGCCTCCTGAGCTGCTGGGATTACAGCATGCACCACCACACCTAGCAGTCTACAGGCTCTTTAATGGTCCTCTGAAGAGCTGCAGAACAGGGATGGCCCAGAGGGTCCCCAAGTATAAAGTTATATCTTGCAGGCAGGTGACTTCTGCTCTTCATTTTTCTTCAGCTGCACAGGACATAGACCGCTGAACACATGTGGGCGCTAAGAGTTCAGTTAATGTAGTTTTTATTGTAAGATACATCTAGTTCTGTTTCTGCCAAGTAGAACCCATTCATCTGGGCTTTAGGACTAAAGGCCCAGGTTCTCCATCTCTGAAGGTTTTCAGAAGATTAGATAGATAGGAATGAGGCCAGCATCTCAACAGTTCTGGACTTCATTTGTCCCTCCCCAGATCAGTGGAAAGGGCCTTAAATGAGAATTAACAGGCTGGAAGCAAAATCTGGGGACACAGAGGTTCAGAGTAGAGAAGTGACATGCTCGATGAACCAGTTTGTAGCAGAGTTGCAAGAGCCCAAAATCAAGGTAATGATGAGACTCAGCCTTCTATCAGAATTGAGTCCAGGGGAAAGAAGAAGGAATAGTGTTAGGAAGATGTATGTGCACACGCCGGGGAAAGCCAACCCAACCCAACAACCCACACCCTCCCCAGCTGCCCACAAGCTATAGGGGTTGTACTACCCAGGGTCTTCAGCCCACCCCTCACCCTCCCACACACACACCAGCGTGGCAAAAGAGAAACAGTGACTGATGTCCAGTGACAGGTTTTTTTTTTTATATTTAAAAACAAAATCAACCTCCCCCCAAGTAACCCCCCAAACAAACAAAAACCAGATTAAATAAAATTTACAGTGAATATACCCAGCAAACATCTGTATGTGCAATTAAATACTGTGTCTGTTACTGTGGCACAAACCTCAAACAAACAATATACAAGTGTTCTGGGGGTAAGGGGAATCCCAAGTTTTAACTCTGTGGGGTTTGGGGAGACAAGATGGGGGAAGTGAGAGAATGGGGAAATCAATTTTGTTTTTCTTAATTCTGTCCATATAAATATACTCATAAAGACCAAAAAAGGAAAGGGAACATAGGATGAGAAGGAAATAGAAGAGGGGAGTGTGGGATCCTCCCAATTCTACCTGACCAAAAAAATAAGAAATTAATTTCATGGTGGAAGAAGAGATTAAAAAAATGATAGAAGAGGATGGGAAGGAGAGGGAAGCAGAGGGGGCCCAATCAAGGAAAAAGAGGAGACCCATGGCAGGGGATTGGCAAGGAGTCCAGTGCCAGTGTGAGTCTGATTCCCTCTTCATCCCTAATGTCTTAGGCCCCAGTTTGGTATCTGTCTCCTTATTTTCTGTTCCACCTGGGTCCCCTCCACTCTGTCCCCAGCCCCTACTGTGACAGTCCCTTCCCCTCCTCCATTTATTGGGAGCTGGCTCGCTCCAGGATCCTCAGGTCATAGTTCTTTTTGGCCACTCGAAGTTTGAAGCGACTCACAGAGTTGTTCAGGCGAAGGGAGGCATTCTGGGCAGCCAGGGGGCTGGGAAACACAGCCACAATGGTGTAAAAGGCAGCGAGGTCTGAGTGGCGGCCATTCTCAGCAGTCCCACTGTTGTCCCCTCCACCCCCACCAGGCAGCCCCTGAGCATCCTTGAGCCACTGGATCTTGGCGCCAGACATGGCGAGTTGAGTGAAGAGTTTGTCCGCCTCAGTACGAGTGATGCCTTCAGGGAGATCTGTCACCTCCAGCACCCGCCCCAGGACTGGAAGGGGAGGAGAGAAGATGTTTTGTGAGAGGTAGGGTAAGAAAGATTGGACAGCAGCTGGGCAAAGATATATCAAGCTAAGTCTGTATATAATGTCCTTAAAAGCTTTCCCACTTAGTCCTTTCCTCCTCTTTCCAAATCAACCCAATACCTCTTCCCCAAGACTTTAATTAGGGAAATTTAAGAGGGGGGTAAAATCAAAGTCTCTCTTTACCTCAACCAAAAATGTAGGCAAGAAGGGTCTGGGAATCAGAATCCCAGGCTTATGATCTCAGGACAAACACCTGGGTCTCTCACAAGTTGTCACTTTTTTGGGGGGAGGGGTACCAGGGATTGAATCCAGGAGTGCTTAACCACTGAAACACATTCCCAGCCCTTTTTAATATTTTATTTAGAGACAGGGTCTTACTAAGTTGCCTAGGGCCTCACTAAGTTGCTGAGGCTGGCTTTGAACCTGTAATCCTCCCGTCTTAGCATCCTGAGCCGCTGGGATTACAAGTGTGTGCCACCACCCCCAGCCAGGTGTTACTCTTATGAAAGTAATTTTTTTTGCTGATGTTCTTTTTTTTTTTTTTGGTACTGGGGATTGAACTCAGAGGTACTCGACCACTGAGCCACATCCTTGGTCCTGTTTTTTTGTGTTTTATTTAGAGACAGGGTCTCACTGAGTTGCTTAGTGCCTTGCTGTTGCTGAGGCTGGCTTTGAACTCGTGATCCTCCTGTCTCAGCCTCCCTAAGTGCTAGGATTACAGGCGTGCACCACCACGCCTGGCTTTGCTAGTGCCTTTTAGTAGATCAATCTGAAACATGTTCCTTTTCCACCCAGAGTCTGGCCCAAATAGATTCTTTCTCCTTAACATCTTGGGAAGTGAGTTTCCCTTCCTCCTTCCAGTTCAGCTAACTGCTGCAAATAGGGGGATCCCGAGAGACCTTGTATGTATACCATGGAAGGCCTGCAGGAGGAAAGTCCCTTTGCCATATTCTCTATCAGTTTCCTCCAAAATCAAATCTAGCACTACCAAAAGCAGATGTCTAGCATTAAGACCAGGACTGCTCCCAGGACACAGTTGGCTAATAAGAGGTTCAGCAACTATCATGACTGTGCTATTCCCAATTTTTACTTTGATCTGCCTCAGGACCTGGAATGGTTTGGTAAGGGAGACTGAGATACTTCATTTCTGCAGCTTCTGCTTGCCCTTAAGTGCAAAAGGCCCCATGTCCATTCCTCACTCTAAGCTGGCTTTCCTATTCATCCTGGGCTGGTAACAAAGGGCTAGAAGGTTGGGTACTTTTCTCTTAGGGATTTGGCCTTTTGCCACTCACCAACATCTGCTGTGCCCAGGTCAGTGGAGGCAGATTTCAGTGCTTGTCTCTTGCCACGGTTTCCATGCTTCAATCCACTCTGTCCCTTCAACATTTGAAAGTTAACTCTCACTCGAAGTAAATAACATTGACCACCTTGTTTCTCAATATCTGCTTGAGACTGAGTAGCACCTAACCATGAGGAGTCCACCCCATGAGGCAGATTGGCCAATGAGTGACCACTGACAAACAAAGAGGCCCTTGAGCAGGGGTTGTGGCTCAGTGGTAGAGTGCTTGCCTAGTATGTTTGAGGCACTGGGTTTGATTCTCAGCACCACATATAAATGAATAAAATAAAGGTCCATCAACATCTAAAAAAAAATACTAAAAACAAAACAAAAAAAACAAAGAGCCCCTTCTGCTATATCCATTTTGTGCTTGTCCACACAGCTGGTTGGAGCAGATGGCTTATAGATAGGTGCCTAGATGAAAAAAGGGGGTGGTTCTGATGGCTATAAGGCTGATGGTGGACACTCTTACCTGGTGTACCGTGTAAGTTGACTGGCTGTGAAGCAAGGGAGGGCAGATGGACAGATTGTACTGTAATGGCTGGCCCAACAGGGAATAGCGCCCGTCACCTAGAGAGTAAGAGCAGATGGTTTTCTGGAGTTTGAGCTTCATAGAGTGGTTATTAATGAAACTTTAGGGGTTTTTGGACTTGGAGAGCCATAGTATATACTATTCCTACTTTTTCTATGATGGGAGGGACAATGTGTCTGACCTAAGAGCTGTCTCTCTTCCTAAACACCTTGGCTTTTAGCTGTATCTCTCACTGTTGTCCTCCCACTGCAAAGCAGCCCCTGAGCATCCCTGAACCACTAAATCTGAGTGCCTGAGCGAAGGCTAGCTGAGTGAAGTTTGTCTGCCTCAGTATAGGTGATGCCCTCAAGGAAATCTATCACCTGCAACACCTGCCTCAGGACTAGATGGGGAGAGAGGACATTTCCATTTTGTGCATTGTGTCCCTTGTCTACCCAGGTGGGTGAAGCAGAAGACTTAGAAGAAACCTACAAACCTTGTGAATGTCTTTTATCTCTTATATAGATTCTTTCCAGCCCCAAACCCAGGGTTCAAGTTTCTTATGCATGTGAGAGGTAATATAGTTTGGTGGATGAGAACATAGCCTTGGTGCCAGACTGCCTAGGTTAAAATACTGGCTCTGTTACTGGAAATGTGATGTTGGTATGTTTTCCCCTCTTTGGTGCTGCTTGAAGGTTAAATGAAAACAAGAACATAAAGCACTTATAGCAATGTCTGGTACGTATTAAGCACCAGAAGTGTTACCTATCACTAATAAAATATTACATTTCAGAGCACTTTAAAGTTTTAAAATCATATTCTAATCCTTTTTTTTTTGTACTGGGGATTGAACCCTGGGATACTTAACCACTGAGCCACATCCCCCAGGCCTCCCCCACCTCTTTTTTTCTCCAGCCCTTTTTATTTTGAGACAGGGTGTTGCTAAGTTGCTTAGGACCTTGCTAAGTTGCTGAGGTTGGCCTCGAACTTGCGAGCCTCCTGCCTCAGCCCTCTGAGTCACTGGGATTATAGGCAAGCACCACGACACCTGGCTTCTAATCTTATTTTTATATTGCTTGAGACAGTCAAGTCAGAAAGCAAACAAGACTATTTCCATCTTATGTTTACCCCATTTTATAGATCAGAAAACTAAGATCTGAGTTTAAGTAACTTGCTCAACATCATAAAGCTAGTTTGTGGTAGAAACGAAACCTATCCTTTTTTTTTTTTTAATATTTATTTTTTAGTTGTAGGTGGACACAATATCTTTTATTTTTATGTGGTGCTGAGGATCGAACCCAGTGCCTCCCACGTGCTAGGTGAGCACGCTACCACTGCACCACAACCCCAGCCCCACGAAACCCATCTTTTAGCCCAAACCCAGTGTTCTCTTTTTTAAAACCATACTATTCTGACATAGTCTCACATTCCCTGTTCTCAGACTCAGTATTGATGTTGACTAAACTTTTTAGTTTATTAGAAAGTTCAATCAACTCCTGTTCCCCAGCTCTTTTCACCCTACTTGGTGGTAAATACAAGTATATAATGGAGGGCTGGAATAAGTTAACTAAGGGCAGCAAGAGAGAGGGGTAGGTGTCCTGGGTCTCAACGGGGATGTTAAAAGAAAAGCTAGCTCCCAGAATTGAATCAGTTACATGGGTTCCCTGACTGTTGTTGCCCTCTAATCTCCCCACCTAGAAGTGGGTTGTGAACAGTGAATTCCACAGCAGCCAGCCCTAATCTAACCCCCTACCCTGTGCTGGACCCCCAGGCCGGGGGAACTGTGTGAGGACAGGCAGGGGACTGAGTCCTGTGCAGACATTGCTGAGGCTGGTGACAGGAGAGGGTGCTGGAGACTGGGTAGGAGATGTGACAGGGCTGCTGCTCATTTGTGTGTTGGCCTGTGGAAGAGAGGAGCACATATCACATAAACACCAAACATTATTCTCTGCGTATTCCTATGGCGTGGCTTTAAATTTACCTCTCTTAGGAAATCACTTTCTCTTGTAAACTCTGCCAAAGTCAGACTGCTCCTTCAAACTGATTTCTTAGCCCTTAATTAGTTGTATTAATATCTACTTTTGACATACCATTTACATTTTTTTTTTTTTTGTGGTGGTGCTGGGAATAGAACCCAGAGCCTCATTCATGCGAGGTGAGCACTCTAACACTGAGCTGCAACCCTTCATTTAAAATATTCTCTGAGCATTTTCTAGAGTGTATTCCTTCTGCCACCTTAGATTTTAGGCTCCTTAATGGAGGATGCTCTTCTATTTCTTATGTTTCCCCCTGAAAATACCCAGGGAAAGATGTGTAAAAGAGGCTGCTCAGTCAATAACAAAGATTGCTCCCTGGGAATATTCTGATCCCCTCTCTACCAAGACAAAGCTGGGTTGGAGGACTCACCTGGGGGCTAGTGTCAGGATTGTACAGGTCTCCAGGCTTCTGACCCCGCTGGTCCATGCTGTAGTATTTACAGTGATTCCATGGGACCATAGATGGGTTTGGGGGGGGCTGGGGTCCATTAGGGACATTCAGTTGCATGACCACCACCCCTGGTCCCGAAGGTGACACTCCTGAGGGGCAGGAAGAAAGCAGCTAGTTGAGAATTCAAAGTATATTTTAGTCTTTCAGTTAGTCCTGAATGGTAAAGCCAGTAAGCAATAAATCCAACTCACTTCAGGGTCACTCCAACTGTGTCCTGCCAGGAATCTGAAATCATTGCCGATTTGGCTTCTGACTCCCTCTCCCCAAACCAGTGGAAGTTTGAGTGGAAGGGATATGATGCCAATGATCCCCTGGCCTTCACCTGGTGAGGGGCACTTTGGTATGCTTGGAGGAAAAACTACTCCATTCCGTCAGAGTTGCGTATTACCAAATATCCAGGTCAGATTGCTCAAAGGTCTGGACATGGTACAGGGCTGTAGACACGTGTAAGTTTTTCTGGTAAGGACTACAGGTAAGTTAGCAAGTTTGGATTGTTTTGGAGAAGATGCACACAGCTTCACTGAGCCAGACCTCAGAAATACTTCTTGGCCAAGGGTGGGGTAGGTTGGGAAACATTTCAAACAGAGGGAATGGCATAGAAATATATGTCATGTTTAGGAAATGACAAAAGATGTGAGGTGCTAAGACACAGGTATTATATAGGGGAAGCAGCAAAAGCTGAGGTGTGATTATGAAACAAACATTTATTGAACATTTACAATGTGTCTGTCCTTTGGCTGGGCACTGCGTGTACAATGAACAAGCCTGGTCCTGCTCTCCTAAAAGGAATAGTCTGCTAAAAAGTCAGATATTAGGGGATGGGGTTGTGGCTCAGTGGTAGAGCACTTGCCTCGCATGCGTGAGGAACTGGGTTCGATCCTCAGCGCCACATAAAAATAAATAAAATAAAGATACTAAAAAAAAAAAGTCAGATATTAAACAGAGTTAATGTCAGAGTTTGAAGTGCATTTTGGTAAGATGCTTGGACTTTATCCTAGAGGTATTGGGATAGAACTGATGCTTTGAATGTCAACCCAAGTAGCCAAATGTAGGATAGTGAAGGAAGGAAAACTATGGCAAGAAGACCCATACTTCCCAACTTTAGGAAGTTCCTGAAATGGATAAGGAGGTTCTGAATGAGGCCAATACCAGAGGAGAACTGTGGGAGGGTCAGACACTCTGAATGATACAATGACAGGTTCAGGTGACTGGATGTAACCCTGAAATACAGGCACTGGTAACCATGGATAGCCTCACCAACTCACAGGATGGAGGAAGGAAAGGGTACAATGAGGAGGAATATTGTCTTAAATCTTCTTCGTGGTAAAAAGGTAAGGAGTCAGGGAGAAGTAGGTTGATGGACAGTCACCCCAGGGAGGGATAGGTAGGGTTTCTGCTTCCCCGTAGGGGATTGTCCAGCCAGAGGGTTTGCTCTTGACTTCCTAGGCTAAATTCTATTGAAACTGAGTTCCTGTGTGTGGTAGTAGAGAAACAGGAGCTAGGGGTTACTAGCTTGAAAATCTGCTGCAATGCTGCTGTTTTCCTGGTTCTGTGCTCAGCCACTACTGCTGCCACCACATTGCTTCCCATGACGGGAAATGTTGCAACCTCTTGCCCTGGGCACTAGTCATGCTGGGAGGTGAGCATGATTGCTTTTTTCAGGTAGTATTGGTCAAAGGAAAGGAAAGGAAAAGAAACAGCAGGAGGCCTGAAAGAGCCCCTCAGAAGACATGGCATCTATCAGATCCTATTCCCTAGCCAAGGTGTACCCCCTACCCTCTACGGTTCATCCAACCAGGGAGCACAAATACAGCAATAGGCTCATATCTCCCCATCCCCTACTGAGGGGGACAGGGTATTCATCAGTATGGTTTGTAGAAAGGCCACTGGAAAATTGCACAATTGTAGAGTGTCATGCATTTAACAATTCTCCCCTTATTATAGTTGCTCTGGGCATTTTTATTTCCCCATCCTAAGAGCCCCATCCACTCCAGCATCCTCTTTCAACAAAATTGCAATTCACCTTATTCAAACTCCTCATTGATACCAGAGGGAGCCAACATAAAAATAATCAAATCCACAGCTTTTCTAGAAGGCAGCTCATAATCTGAGCATAATGCCCTGGGCCAGGAAAAATAGGGGATGTGTGAGAGAGAGTATAGGGGTGAGCTTAAGCAAGGCAGAGGAATCTCTAATACCAAAGCGTAGCCATAAGGAGCTACTGGGAGCTCAAGGACACACACAGAGAAAAAATAAAACAAAACAAACCAACCAACCAAAGCCCACATATTATTTTCTCTGATTCCAACAAAAACAAAGCCAGGATTCTCAATCTACAGCCTCTATATCCTGATCTCCTCTCCACACTCAGTCCTCCCCCGCTGGCCTGGAGCATTGTTCCTTCACTCAGCCGAGGACACAGAGCACTACTCCGCTGATGAGCTGATTTTTATGCTTCTCTTCCTCAAGCCAAAAGCAGGTGGCATCCGTTAAGCAGCTGAACTGTCGCTACTTCGTAATGGACACGGCAATAAAAAAGAAAGACAAAAAACCCCACTGCCCAGTGACAGCACTCCCACATAATCAGGTTGGGGGAAAGAGCCTGGGTTGGTGGGAAGGGGGAGAAAGGAGCTGAATAAGGAAATCAATTTCAGCTTGAAAGCTCTAAAAGGAGAGGGGACATGTGAATGGCTTTTTAAGTGGCATCATTAAACCTGGCCAGAAAGGTCGATTGGGTAGAGCAAACCGTATAAATATAAACAGATGACATTTATGCTTGGCAGAATTGTTTTTCATTTTTTTGTTTAGGGTTTTTTCTTTTTTAATCACTGAGGTAGAAGACTGATAAGTTTTATTTCTTACCCCTCCCCCGCCCCGGGAAATGTCTAGAGAAATAAAACCCAAAGGTATATTTCCCAAATTATAGGAGAGAAATCAGTATTTTGACCTTTACCCCATTTTCCCTTTGGTGGGGGAAAGGGGTATCTTTAGGAAGTAGAAAAGAATAGTCTGAGCTTCTGGAAGTCCCCAGCTAAAAAAAATAAGCCTAATAGAAGGCTATTCTCATGTGCATCTTACTCTGTGCTGCTGTGTCACTGTGAGTTGGGAGTACACGTATTGCTGCCATTTCATGTCTGAGGGCATTGTCCCCCAACAAGCATCCCTGTAACAACCTCAAGGGGCATGCAGCCATTATTTTAGTAGGAGGAAAAGTGTTTCCTGGAGTTATAGTTATATATAATATTATAGTGGAGGAATTAAGGTCTAGGCTTGGGGGTAAACTGGGAAGCTACAAAAATGTATTAATAAACCAGAACAGTTGTTCCAGGAATGACCAATCCTAATCCCTGCCTTTATTTTTGGAAAAGTGACCATGTTGCTATATAACAGGAGAGCGGGTGACTGTTTTCTGAAGGTGACAGAGTGGTCCTTGTGGGCTATGCCTGTTGTCTATCCTCCCCAAAAGGATAAACTGAAAATGAAGGCAGAAGAAGCTTCCTCTCCCCACCTTTTTAAATATATATTTTAGTTGTCAATGGACCTTTATTTAATTTATTTATATGCAATGTGAGAATTGAACCCAGTGCCTCACACATGCTAGGCAAGCACTCTACCACTGAGCCACAACCCCAGCCCCAGAAGTTTCCCTTTTTCCATTCCGTCCATGAATAGTGATTAAAAACTTAAAATCAGCTGGGCGCGGTGGCTCAAGCCTGTAATCCCAGCACTTAGGGAGGCTGAGACAGGAGAATCGCAAGTTCAAGCCAACCTCAGCTATGGCGAGGCGCTAATCAACTCAGCAAGACTCTGTCTCTACATAAAACACAAAATAGGGCTGGGGATGTGGCTCAGTGGTTGAGTGCCCCTGAGTTCAATCTCCAGTACCAAAAAAAAAAAAAAAAAAACTTAAAATCACTAATGTGGTGAATATGGTCTCTTAAATGACCTGGGTAGAACAGAGGGTTTACCATCTAGGGAAGGTATGAAAAGGGATCAGCTGGAAAGCCCAAGATCAATCAAGGTAGCTTGAAAGAAAGGAGGTATTTCTGGGAAAATTCCAAAAAAGCAAAGGAAATAAATAATAAAGAAAATCTTTAGATTTGAAAAGCCTAGATTATCTCCTTCCATCCCCCCAGCCCAGATGTAGTGTTGCCAGCTTCTAGAACAGTGGCTATTTTAGTTGACTTAACCCAATACTAGGTCAAGTAAGTAATAAAAAATTATTTTCTGTTGTTTTTTCTGGATTCAAAAATCTTGTATTTGAATATGAACAGATATAACCAGACATTCAATAAATAATGACATACCACGAAGGATATACATACACAAAAATGTGCATATAAGTATACCCACATGCACATACACACATTTATCTTAACAAATAGGAAAAAATGCCCTGCGGTACCAACCACCACCACAGGCTACAGTGGTTCTTGGAGCTAGTTTCTACAATTTCCATACTCCTCTGGGAATTTCAAGGCCAAGTTCCCCTGGTGGATAGGAAAAACAGCCAAAGAGACCACTCACATAATAAACAGAAAAGTCTACTGAATTTAAAACCTCAGACTGTAAGGATCCATGTTTAGCCTGGATGAAGTCAGAAGTCATTGCTCCTTAAAGAACTGATCATGTCTCATAAGCAAGATAATTCTAGAACCACCCCTATAGCATCTACCATAGAGAAGGTGCAAAAAATCTTAGGTGAAAAATTCCATTTCTTTTTTTTAAATATTTTTTTAGTTGTAGATGGACACAATGTCTTTATTTTTTTATTGCTTTGTATGTGGTGCTGAGGATCGAACCCAGGGCCCCACGCATGTGAGGCAAGCGCTCTACCGCTGAGCTAAAATCCCAGCCCGAAAATTTCCATTTCTAAATGGGAGAAACTGGCAAAATATCTCCCTCTCACCAGAAGAGGGCACTCTGACATTCCCACAATAGAGTGGAACCAGGATGATTCCAGGCTAAATTAAGACTCTTCTCTAGAAGCTTTGAAGTTTCTTTAACTGCAGTGTACTGCTGTGTCAGGGTGGGATGAACGGAACAAACAATGGCAGCTGCACTTAATGTGCTAGGGATGTTCTTGGCAAAAGCAGAAAGCAAGAGGCCACATGGCATAAACCTCAGTTGGGATAGTGGGCCCTTTTGAAGAGGGCCTGGAGCTGTTTAACATGAAGTCTATTTATTTCCCATTGGAGGGACAGGGATAGAGTACAAAGGCCTGTTGAAAATGTGCTATTGAGGATGCAACATAGGATATGGAAAGCCAGAAGTCCCAAGTTCAAGTTCTGGAATTGTGATATAAGTCAGTCATGTAATCTCTCTGAAGTTTTAATTTCTTCCTTACAAAGTATGGTAAGAGTTCAAATATCACAATGTATGTGAGGCACACACTAAAAACTGCTAAACTGATGTATGACTTAAAAAAAAAAAGTATTTTCTCAACTTTCCTCACCAGAGAAAAGCCATCTAAAGGAAGAATGAGTGCAGGTGACAGAGGTGAGTATTTTATGACAGGCATTTGAGTATAATGCTGGAATGAGGAAAGAAGAGAGGGAGTGGCGGGGGCGCTGGGGAGGCAGGGGAGTAGAGGGACTAGGGAGGGGAGAGCCTGGAGATGTAG
>PVHX01005080.1:0-37463 GCA_004024805.1 Geosciurus inauris | reverse complement strand
TGCCCTTTTCAGCTCTAGAGCACAAGCCTGTCAGCAATGTTTGCCCTTGCCAGTACCCAAGCCCTCCCCAAATTCTTTATCCTCTTACCTGAGTACTGCTGTGGCATCTGTGGTGGACTGCAGGGAGAAGGAGACTGAGGCATCTGGTACTGTTCAGAGCCAGGGGGCTGTAGAAACCCCACAGAAGGGCTGGAGAGATGAGAAGAGAGGAGTGGTGAAGCAGTAGAGGGAGTAAGAGCTCCTGGCAAACAGCTGCTGCTTCCTTGGGCCTCCCCTATGGGAAGCAGAGGCAGCTCCAAGCCATTCCCAGACCAATTTGCCATGCAATTTCTAAAATCACTCATCAGTTCAAAGTTAATTATATATATTTGTACTTGATCATCTTTCAATTAGGAAGCTGCTAATCAGTGCTACAGATGGAATGTTAGCGACACATGCTCTTCTCAACAGCGTGGAAACACCAGGCATATACACATGCGCACCAACACGTGCATGCATGTGCACAGATTCTACAAACACAACAAGAAACACAGGCAGAGTGTGCCACAGAAAGACACAGAGTGTTAGAAACAAATGGGTTAAAAAACAAAACAAAAACCTAACATGTATGATTTAGGATCTATGCACAATGGCAAACACTGAGAGTTCCCTAAAGACAAATAGGGGGAACCCCCCACCACCACAAAACTCAAAACAACATGGAGACATAGATATAAGAAGACAGAGATAAACAAATATACACTGGGAGACAGACAGAGAGAAATGCAGACAGTTAGATCCAGACTTGAGTTCTAGTTCCAGCTCTACTTCTAGCCAGCTGTGTGACTTTGGGGGATGCAACCCAACCTGAATTTCTTCATTTAAAAATCAAGACAGAAAACTAAAACAAGGGCTGTGGACTAGATTATTTTATTTATTTATTTTTTTAAATTTTTTTTAGTTGTAGATGGACACAATGTCTTTATTTTATTGCTTTGTATGTGGTGCTGAGGATCGAACCCAGGGCCTCACGCATGCGAGGCAAGCACTCTACCGCTGAGCTACAATCCCAGCCCCTGGACTAGATTATATTTAAGGTACCTTCTATGGTTATGATTCTATTAGCTATGCTCTACACTCAGATACATAGAAAAATAGACATACAGAAATAGATGCATCCTTAAAGTTTCATCCATAGATACACAGATACACAGAGAAACAAGGTATACAGAACGCAAAATTGCTTTTTTGTGTGTATGATACTGGGATTGAATCCAGGAGCATTTTACGTCATTCTACCAAGAGCATTCTTCTTACCTCAGAATGGCTACATCCCCAGCCCTTTTTAAAATTTAGACTTTAAGACATGTCTCATTAAGTTGCCCAGGCAGGCCTTGAATTTGTGATCCTCCTGCCTCAGCCTCCGAAGTAGCTGGGATTACAGGCACCAGCCACACTGCACGCACCTGGCTCCTGAATTGTTTCTCTTAATGACAAGCAGAAGTCTCTGTAACCTAGTTCTCAGTCCCACTGATTTGAAAAACAAAAAATGGGGAATATTATAAAGCATCCATCTCTGAAGCAGGATTTTTTTTTTTTTTCCTGATGGGCTCTATGCAATATTAAATCAGTGAGGAACAAAGGAAAACGAACTCCCTCATGTTCTACCTGCTTGAGAACACTACTGGGATTCTTACTCCTATGTTTCATAGGCCAATAGAAACAAAAGATGATACAACAGTTGCTGAAAGTCTATGAGAAATATGCTCTGGCTCTCTAGCCGTCCTCACCTTGTACCGTTCTGCTGAGCTGGTGGGATCATGCTGTAGTATACTGGTACACCCCCTGCAGGGAGACCTCCTTGTACAGACTGGCTCGCAGGGACCAGCATGGGTTGTTGAAAAGGTGGCTGGACCACATTTTGTGAGTCACTGCCCACAGGGACCTGGGGGGAAAAGAGAATGACTAATTGTACTCTGATTGAGTTCATCTACAGACCAGCCTAGTCATTACTAGATCAGGGTATTGCAACTTCCTTCTCTACTACTTACAGTCTCCCCCTATTCTCTTCATTTGCCCCAAGAAAATGCTCACAGACTGATCTCCATTTTCCCCTTCTCTAAATACCACACTTGGGCATCTGACACAGGAAAGAGCTTGACTTTAGACCCTACTTTCCCAGGCATACATGCATTTACATGGCTTTATAAACACCAAACAATTTAAAAACTCCTCTCAGACTCTCTGGGCTTTCTTTTAGAGAAAAATGTCTAAAACGTCTAGGGGGAAAATTGGTAATATTTTAGTATTGAAGTTGTTAGTATGGATGACCCTGGGAGGCTGTCTTTTCCTCATCTCAAGGACTAGGTGATCTTTCCCAGTGCAGAATGCACCCACTTGGTAAGAAGGCAGTGGAGTGTACTGAACCACCAGGCCTTGCATCTGGCCCCCCATGTTGTTCCTCTGGTTGCTGAGCAGGCCCTGGTTCTGGGGCTGCTGGACCCCAATCATGCCTTGGTAAGCTGCCTGCTGCTGGTTAGGCATCATGGGCTGTAAACCTAGGGTAGGCAAAGCAGAAAAAAACTAGTATGAATGATTAAAAGGCTACTCTCTAGCAGCAATTCCCTTCTCTGCTCTATTTTAAGCCCCTCCCTCTCCCAAGAACCTGGGCCCCTCCTTTGAACCCTAATCATTCCTTTTTTTTTTTTTAAATGGGGAAGGTTATTATCTCTTTTCTCTGCTATTCTCCTATGAGCCACCTTCTTACATCAGTGGTTACTCTTACCAGGCTGCTGGGATGGCTGAGGCAGCTGTTGACCACGTTGGGGGCTGTAGGCCACCGGGTGAGAAAGAGGTCGATATTGCTGGTTGGAATTAGGATACTGTCCAGGGGGATAGTAAGAAACCTGGATCTATAATAGAGAGGAAACAAATTACTAAATACCTCAGGGCTGATGCCTGGAAATTTGTAAATGGGGATATTCTAGGCCAACAACTGCAAGGTTATCATACACAATTGAAATATAATAGGATTTGTGAAGAAGACCTTTTGTCTAGAGTGACAACTCATAAAGCACACTGTGGACAGAGTACCCACTCTGGTCTGCCTAAACTAGAAGAAGGAATGATTATAATACTAGACAAGCTGAATTAGTGATTAAAGTTGGGGATAGGGGATGCTTACCTGTTGAGGAGGCTGCATGTAGCCCTGGGGTGGCAGGACTTGCTGAGTAGGTGGTGCATGGCTAGAAGTGGAATAGTTGGAAGTGGGGAGGGGCTGTCCTGTGGAAGCCATGATGAAGCTAGTCTGCTGAGGGTGCTGGGAGATAAGTGGGGGCTGGAACAGAGCTGAAGAAGGGTCAGCCGCTTCAGTAGAACCTTGGCGGCTAAGGCTCATTTGTCCAAAGGGGTTGCTGAGGTCATCTGCCTGTTGAGAGAGTTGGAGACTCTAAGCCTCATGTCCTGGTTGTATCAAGCCTCATGCTCTGGCTTCAACATAGACAGACAGAAACAACAAAGCTCTCTACAGCCTTCTTTTTAGGGACAGGCCTGCTTTTTTGCCTGAGGAAGTGCTTTTTTTTTTTTTTTTTTTTAAATTTTTTTTTAGTTATCAATGGACTTTATTTATTTATATGTGGTGCTGAGAATCGAACCCAGTACCTCAGATATGCTAGGCAAGCACTCTACCACTGAGCCAAAACCTCAGTCCCTGAGAAGTGCTTTTTATCCATAAGCCTTTCTCATGTGATATTTTAAATTGCTATGAACTGAATAGGTGGTAGAAACCTAACTCCAGAGCCAGTCTCCTTATCACATGTGAGGTAACAATGGCTACCTTGATTATGATTGTTATTAGAATTAGTCTTGGGGAGATGAGTACAATGACATAACTTCTATCTATAGAAAAAACTGGACAAACTAGTGGGTTAAAAAAAAGATTTTAAGGGTTTTCCTATTTCCCACCTTCCTCATGTCCCTAACCATAAAAATGGCTCCTATGTCTCTGTAGATTCTGTTTTTATATTAAAGAGCCCAGATAACACCTTGAATGGATCCTGGGTGGCTAGGTTCATGTGCCTTGCAGCTCTGTCTAACAGTAAAGGACTGCTGGGCTCTATTCCTGCTGCTTATCTTTTTATTACCGGTGGAGGTCATTTCCACCTTTGTTCTTTGACACTAGCCTAGAGTTCTCCACCCCTTCAGAAACCACTTCTAATTCTCACCTCAGAAAGGAGACCAAGATGAGTAGCTGAGCTAGAAGAGGAGACTGACTGGCCAGATTGTAATTACTTTCTCTCTCAGTCACCTTCTCTAACCAGCAAGAGTGATGGTATTCCCTCTTTCACTTGTACAGTGATAGGTTATTTTTTAAGTTTCCTTTTTTTTTCTACCCTCTGGATAGTAATATATTCTCTCTCTCCCCCCCCTCCCCCACACGTGCATCAGAGCAGGAGTTCTTTTGCAAAAGAAACTAGCAGAAACCAAAAGACAATGCCGTACTGCAGTTTCACTTTACTTTCAGGGATCTGTTTTGCTATCTTATTGGTCAGGAATAGATGACAAAAGCTAGAGATTAGTCTTAGACTGCATATTATTTTAAGGTCCATGTTCCAGGACTTTTCAGAATAGAGGTAAGAGAGAAGAAAAGAGGAGATTCTAGTGAAAAAGCAGAGAGATGTAATTAACATAAAGTAAAAAAATGAGGGCTCTAGCCAGGTGCAGTAGTGCACATGTGTAATCCCAGCACTTTGGGAGGTTGAGACAGGAGAATTGTGAATTCAAAGCCAGCCTCAGCAATGGCGAGATGCTAAGCAACTCAGTGAGACCCTGTCTCTACATAAAACACAAAACAGGGCTGGGAATGTGGCTCAGTGGTTGAGTGCCCCTGAGTGCAATCCCCGGTACAAAAAAAAAAAAAAAAAGGTTAAGACTTTAAGTTTTTAACCACTGATACCAGAGAAGTCTGCAGTTGTGTTTGTTTGTTTTTTTTAAAATTTTATTTATTTTTTTAGTTGTAGGTGGACAGAATACCTTTATTTTATTTTTATGTGGTGCTGAGGATCGAACCCAGTGCCTCACGTGTGCTAGGCGAGCACGCTACCACTGCGCCACAATCCCAGCCCTGCAGTTGTGTTTTTATTTTTAAAGAAAATTGTACAGAATGAACTGGGTTCTTCAAGACATGTCCAGGGAGCAAATTAAATGGAGGACATATATGACAGAGATTGAAGAGTCTACATCCAATTTCATTCCCCTTACTAAAACTCTGGGGCACTCAGCATTCCTATTTTATATTTAGGTGTCTTTTGGTGTGCTGTGATGAGGCCATTAGAATGGAGTACAGTTCAGCCTGTGCTGGCCCCTCAAGAACAGCTTTCAACATGCCCTCCAAAAGCACAACATGCTTGCAAGGCCATCACAGACTGACCCAGACATACCCACAGAAACAGGCCACACGAACAAGACAAAAAAGGGGAATGGAGTTTATACCATGTTGTACTGCTGGGGCGGAGAGACTGGCAGAAGGACTTGGGGACAGGAGCTTGGAGAGAACTGAACAGGCTGCGGAGAGGGCTGCAGAGCTGGGACTGGCTGTGGACCAGCAGAGAGGCATGTAGAAAAAGGGAAGAAAAAAGGGAGATATGGAGGGAGGCAGCAGGGCAGAGATGGGGAGGGAAAGGGAAGGAACAACAAGGTTAATCATTAAAGAAATTTCACATGAATCACAAGGTTGCTGAGCAGGCTGACCACCAAGCCTGGGATAGCTTGTGGCTTTTGCCTCTCTCTGACAATTTCTCCTATGAGGAGTCATCTACTATACTCCCCACCCTATTGCCACTTAGAACCCTGCAGCTGCTGTGAGCAATTTGAGAACTGTCAGGGACAGGGTCTGCTGCCTGATTTCAAATGATGGTTTTTCCCAAAACCTTTTTTCTGAGCACAGGATTCCTGGTGAGCTCGATCATAACCCTCCTGAATGCCTACTGGGATTCCTGTTTGCACTGCTTCAGTAGGAAGTCATCCAAGGTCAGCTTTCCTGGAGGAAGTGCTCTTTCATAGGGATCGACTCCCTCCCGAGGGCAGAAAAGGAAAAAACACCCAGCTGATGCCTGCTTGCAGCTACTTCCTCTTGCTCCATGATTTTCTGTGCTCTTCCAGGCTATGAGGGCAGTATGAAAAATGCCCCCATAAGCAAACAAGGAAGATTTTAGGGATAGAATATAAACAGCTTAGCTTTAGTTTTTGTACCTTCAGTCCTTCACTAGCCTCAAGCAGTAGGATTTGTTTATTAGGAACATGCAGTTTTCTAAACCAACTAATAGGTAGTTATTTTTTCTCCTTTTCCCCTGCAGTCCTTTCAACTGCCTCATCAGTTCTGTAGTTATAACCCCTGGTGGCAGGAGGGATGGGAGAAGGAGAAAGGTGAGGAAGAGGAGGGAAATAATATTTATATACTCTGTCTCCTGATTGCCTCACAAGATTCCCATAGGGAGATAGTATAACTTGTACTTGCAATTAAGAAAGTAAGGCTCAGAGAAATTAAATTGCTCATTTAGGATCACACAGCTAATATGGAAGAGCTGAGGTTGAAACCTACTTTTGCAGGACATGTGCTTTTCCAGTCTGCTCTAGCAACAGGGAAAAAGTGAAGGAAGTGGCCAAATAGAACTCCTCTGGAATCTTTCACAGGCTCCTCCCTCCATATTTAGAGTATTAATAGATATGGGGGCTATAGTATTGATATCATTGCCTGCCACATATCTCTAGGAGATTTTCACAAGGGAACTAATAGTTCAGGAGGCAGAGTCTAGCATATAGAAACCACCCCCCCACCAAAAGGGAGAATACTCTGGAGCTTCAGCAGGAGATAGCTAGATTTTAAAAATTTAGGACCTGGGGTTGTGGCTCAGTGGCAGAGAACTTGCCTAGTGTGTGTGAGGCATTGGGTTGAATTCTCAGCACTGCATATAAATAAACAGAAGAAAGATCCACTTACAACCAAAAATATATTAAAAAAAATTTTAAGTCATGTTGGCTAGGAAAAAGTTACTGAGAAACCCTTTTGTAACCTGGAGGGAAGAGGCCTGGAAAATCAACTCTTAGCTCTGGAAAATAAACTGTGAGCCCTACTGTCACACTTATTTTCCATAAGCCAATGATATTTCAAATGTAACCATTGGCCAAGCTGCTCAGCATTTGCTGCATATGCTAGGGTGGCTCTCATACACTTTTTTTTTTTTGGTACTGAGGATTGAATTCAGGGGTACTCGACCACTGAGCCACATCCCCAGCCTTATCTTGTGTTTTATGTAGAGACAGGGTCTCACTGAGTTGCTTAGTGCCTCACCGTTGATGAGACTGGCTTTGAACTCATGATTCTCTGGTCTTAGCCTCCCAAAGTGCTAGGATTACAGGTGTGCGCCACTGCACCTGGCTTATACATATTTTATATCATACTAAAATGCCATTCTGCTCTTTGAGGAGGGTATAACTTGGAGAAGGAACAGTACAGTGATAAAATAAGTCTGTCTGTTTTCTTCATGCTTGTGGGTTTTAAATAAAGAGTAAACAACAGAGAAATGATGGTCCTCTCTTAGGCCTCCCCTAACAGGGTAAAGGCAATAGTAAAGGTAGGGGTCTCACTGCCTTTTTTGGGTGGGTATTCTACTGCTATCCTCACCAATAATTTTCTTCTTGGACATCCTCAAAATGCAGAGTGAGGGAACCTCTGAGGAAGTATGAGGATGTGGCTGCCACCTACTGGCACATTCTAGGATAGATCAATGGCTCTTGGATGCCTGAAGACCAGGAGAGAGGTTAAGAGGGCTCCATTATAAGTGGTCCCATCTAGCTTAAGTCAAATGGGTAAAAGATAGCTACTGGCTCTTTATCCTCAGCCTGACTCCTGAGTTTCACGTGCTTTACTAACATATGAGATGAAGGCCTTCATGGAGAGAGAAGGCCTGCCAAGAAGGGAAAGAACACACTTGCTAGCACTGTCTCCAAGCTGGGGGCAAATGCCTCCTGCTACAGAGCTAGAGGTAAATACTCTTTCTCCGAGCTTTTCTTGTACAGTAAAAGCTTTGGCATAAGCACAGTGGTGTATCTATGTGTGGTCACTTCTTTCATCCTTACACTGTTATATAGCATTAGAGAAACTGAATAGTAATTTTTCTTGGGCTCTGCAACTTAGTTTGCAGAGCCTCCAGTGCTGAGAGGGAAAAAGAAAAGAAAAGAAAGAGGCAGAAGGAAGAGAAAGAAGGTGATAAAAAGAGAAGGAGAAAAAATGGAAAAAGATATATACAATAGTATGGTGATGGTGGTGGTATAACTTTAGCAGCTACCATAAATATTTCTGTGACACCAGTACTTACCCAGGGTAAATTATTTAGTTTGGAGTTTGTGATCATGATTAACCTCAAGAGCAAATTTCTGAGGGAAAAGAGATCTCTGTATCCAAACAACGATTTCCCATCTCCAATCCACAGCATCTAACCTGCTACATTTCCTACAGAAGGGGAGTCAATACCAATGACTCACCCATTGACACTTGGGGTTAGCAACAGGGGAAGAACTCAAGGAGAAGTTTTGGGTGTAGGGCCCATCACTTGGACAGTTTAAATTTTTAATCCCAAATGGTTATTCTCTTATCTCTTTATTCCTCTCCCACTCTTGCTGTCTACTTCTAGGTATGGATGGCAGATAGAAAGTGGAAGCAGATGGAAGACTAAACATTAGAAAAAGGAACAAGATTGTATTAAAATAATCACATTTTAGGGGGGAAAAAAAACCCTAAAAAACATTAGGACCTTGGAAAAGCTACACATACATAAGCACAGTAGGAGAAAGCCAGAAGGAAAAGCACAGTTTACCCACGAACAGGTTTGAATTAAGGCAGAGAGAGAGAAAAGCATATAAATATATGCAATGCTTTAGTAAGAAGTAAGGGAACTTGATAAAAACAAGACTTAATGGGGTAGATGGCAGTAGAATAAGAAAGTCAGCACTATAGAGAAACTGCTTCAGGGACTAAGGAAGGACTGGCATCATCTACTAATATCTGATCTACATTCAGACACAAAGTAGCATTTCCTAGATCTTCATCTTTCCTTTTTTTTTTTTTTTAGTATTATGGATTGAATCCAGGGGCACTTTACCACTAAGCTACATCCCAGCCCTTTCTATTTTTTTATTGTAATACAGGGTCTCACTAAGCTACTCAGGCTGCCCTTGAATTTGTAATTTTCCTGCCTCAGCATCCCGAGTTGCTGGGATAATAGGTGTGCACTACCATGCCTAGCTTCAGTGTTCTTTCTTTTAGCATCATTTCACAGTATTTGGGATGGGGTAGTACTGACTGGGTCATTCTGGGGTCTTCCCACTTGAGTTCTCAGTTCCTAGGGTATTAGTGTTTAGAACTTGTTTCTTGTACTTAGGAAAGAGATAAATCTAGGGCCATGATGGACTAACTGAACAAAGGATCTGTTAAAAGAGACCTTAAACTATAGCAGAAAGAGTATAAACCCATGGGGTTCTACTCATTAAAAGCTCTGTTCATGGAAGAAGAGAATAAATAAAGGCCTCAGCACAACTCTACTCAGAGTATTCAGGTGGCTTTGCAATCTAGAATGCTGAGGTTCCAATTTAAAACAAGACCTGATTCTTAGGCTGATGACTTTTATGGCCTGCACAGAAGCAAAATTTCCCTCAAACCCTAATTGGTATCAACAGTTCTGAGTCCCAGCAATAGAAAAAGAAAGATAGCAAGATAGCCCTTTTTTATGAGTGGGGAGGGTACTGGGGATTGAACTCAGGGGCACTCAACCACTGAGCCACATCCCCAGCCCTATTTGGTATTTTTATTTAGAGACAGTGCCTCACTGTTGCTGAGGCTAGCTTTGAACTCACAATCCTCCTGCCTCAGCCTCCCAAGCCACTAGGATTAAAGGTGTGTGCCACTGGGCCCGGCAAGATAGCCCTTTTATAGCTGCAAAACAAAGACAACTTTTGGAGTATTTGAGTCCTATGGCATGTGTTGTAGGCTATTGAGGATTATTTCTTTTCCCCTTAACCTCAACAAATACATGTTTTGGGTCAATATAATCAGTCAGATTATGGTGGGAGCTATGATCTTTTTGAGTTCTATGTATGGATATGGTGAGCAAAATCACCTTGCTAATTACACAGAATGTAGAGATAGAGGTGGTACAGTAAAAATGTGGTGTGGGGTAAAAGATACACTGACAATTCTTAAGAAGAGGAAGAAGTATAAAGCAAAAAAACTCCTGGGCTGACTCTACAAAGAGTACTTTGGCCAAACCTTTGCTTTTACTCTTCTCTCCCCATAACTTGACAAATGAGAAATGGGTAAGGGAGTGGCATATTTCCAAAACCTGATCCTTTCCGCTACCCACAGCACAAGAGATATGACTATACTTCCAGTATTTACTTGAATCAGAGCAGAGGCGGCTCTTTGACAATGAATAGTGACTCACCTGTGAGATCATGTGATTATTCAAAGGTGGCTGTTGCTGAGGTGTGGGTGGAAGAGCAGGAAGTTGTTGCTGTTGCTGCTGCTGCTGCTGCTGCTGGGCATTACAAGGAAGAAGGCCCCGGACAGACTGGGGTGAGGTGACCTGGTTGCACACTTCTGGGGCACCTAGTGCCATACCTAACGCAAAAGGAGACCAATCCACAGTTGTAAAAACAAGCCACGAATATACTACCCTTGAAAGACCCATCTGTAGGGCTCTTACTTTTTCCTTGCCCTTTCTCTTCACTCTCATCTGCCCATCCTCCATTGTCTTTTGAAGATCCACGCATGAACACAGATGCATTTAAGCTGACAGCATAGTCTGCCACTCAGTGGGTTTCTATTCCCAATGGACAGGAACCACCCTGACCCTGTCAATGTTTGGTTTTAGAATTGAACAAAATGTGAAACTACTAAGGCATCTCCCCTGAAGTTCTTAAAATCTGATTAGATAGCTGAAAAAACAAATCCTTATTTTCTGGGAAGGTACAGATTCATGGTCCCATAAAGGACTTTTTTTTCTTTGCTTTCTTCTCAACTTGCATTATCTCTTTGTAAGGTTGCTAACATGGTGACCTCACCTCTACAAGCACACAGCTGAACACACATATGCACAACCTTTATTCAACTATTTTTCTCACTTTCAGGCTCTCCAATACATGTACACATTCCCACAACATACTTTTAGAAAAAGTAAAGAGAAAAGGGTTTATTTTGGCTCACCACATGACATACTTTTATTGATTATCTGCTATGTGCCAGGTATCATGTAATGAAGTAAGGACACAAAAAAGTGAAGGGAAAACAGTTTTTGCCCTCGAAAGGCACAAGACCTTCTGATGGAAATGGACACCCACAACTATTACAATCTGATAAGGATAAGGGACACAGAAGCAAAATTAACAAAGTAATATGGCAGCAAAGATGAGGAAGCAAGAAGTACTTGGAGGGTCAAGAAAGGATTTAAAGAGGAGGTAGCAGGAGAGATGGATTTGAAGGACGAATACAAGCTTGGCAAACTGAGAGGGGACAAAGCTAATGCCATATTCAAGAAATGGCTTAAGGGCTGGAGAAGGATAGATATCTGGAGTGAGACTGCTATAGCAAATCAGAATCAGGAAGTTATGCTATATTAAGTAGTTTGGACTTTGTCGTGCAGGTGATGTAGAAACATGAACACTTTAAAGAGGGGACTGACATGATTAAATTTATTTTAGATTGAAAAATTGGTTCTAAAAAGGGTCAAGAATGGAGGGAGATGAGTTTGGGGGATAGGGTCATAATTAAAAAAAAATAAAGGCCTGGTTAAAGTCAGAGACAGTGGGACTAGAAAGTGGGTAAGAAAGAAGGGCAAAAAAACCTCACTACTACCAATGTCTAGTAAGGACAAGACCTACAGTACTTCTAGAATGTGATTCAAGCAATTCTTCAGAGGGAGAAGGATAATGAAATAAGAGTACCACTGCATATGGACCACTATATACCCCTCTGCTAAGTGTGCAACAGAAATGGAAGAGCTGAAGGGTGATGACAGGCTTTCTTATGGAACATATGAGTGTCTGCTCCTTCCCAGTAACTGAGCACCAAAGAAGGAAACCACAGCAGCATCACTCTAAGTTTTAGTCTACTAGCTGATATCAATTAATTATATGCAGCTATACTCTAAGGATTCCTGTGCTCTATAAATCCTCTATAATCTCAAGGGACACGGGATGAACACAGCTATCATATTCATCACAGTAAGTAACATGAACCTGGGCTGAGAAGAATGTCTCACCTAAGAAATAATACAAAATAATATCAATCTGTTTTTTTTTTTTTTTTTTAAATCAGGATGGAAAGTTTGAAAGAAAATCAGAGCTGGGACTAGATACAACAAAGGGTAATGGATCCAAGAAATCAAGTTCCCCTGTACTGGTTGTTTTAGATTTCCACAAAACCACACTGGGATAAATGTTTTGTTAAAAGTAAATATTAGTGATATTTTACATAAGTCAAACAAAAAGGGAAGGGCATAACATAGAAGGAAAAGAAGCTGTAGTACCTGGCCTGGAGATCCTTCCTGCACTGCCACCTTTACTGCTGCCGATGCTGTCACCTCGGGTAAGGATAGAGATTCCACTGAAACTGCTGGCTTTGGTGACAGGAGGTCGCATGCTCCGGACAGAGCCATCCGAGTCTGTGCTGCTCCAAGGCCTTGGCTCCAGGGATTTGAGTTCGCTGTCTGTGCTGCTCTGGCGGCTGTTTGAAGTACGACTCAGTCCTTCTCGGTTCCCCCTGCAGAGACCACAATGGTCAGAGCACCCCCCACCCACCACTTCAGCAGAAGGGCTAGGAGAGAGTTCACTTCTATTTTCTCAATAACAAAGAAGGGGTAAGGATGAGGGGGACTGGCTTCTTGTTAGTTGGCTGGCCAACTAAGGTTTGATGGGAGCAGACAGAATGCGATCCAGTACAGTAACAAAGAGCATAGAGGCAAATCTGAAAGACATTGCATTGGTAGCTAATTCAAAACACTGGACCAGAGGTGGATGGGAAATCACATACATGATGCTGAGATTGGCTGTGGTCTCTTCCCCATCCCCATGAGGATCCCATACATGCAGGAAACAGTGGGGAAGAGAGGGGCAGCAGTTCCTTGTGGAAGTTTTTAAAACAAAAGGACTCCCAGAAGTATTGTTACAAGGCAGAGTAGCCAATGACATGGATAAATCCCACAACAGATCTTCCACATAACATGTGTACATAACATAACATGTGTCTAAGCCAGCAGAGGTGCTGCTTATGGCCACCTTTCCAGGGGTTGGAAGAATAGTATAATGGATAATCTGAAATTGACCCAACCTGTTTTGTGGAAGTTCCATGTTCACATCTGGGGGCATTTGGTGCTGAAGTTTTGTTTTTTTTTGCTTTTGGATACTGGGGAATGAACCCAGGGTGTTTTATCACTGAGCTATGTCCCTAGTCCTTTTTATTTTGAGACAGAGTCTAAGCTGCTTAGGGTCTCACTAAATTGCTGCAGGTAGCCTCAAACTTATGATTCTCCTGTCTTAGCCAACTAAGTGGTTGGGATTATAGGTATGTGCCACCATGCTGGGGTTGGTTCTAGAGTTTCTAAAGGCTGAAGTCCTTAGCAAAATCAAACAATATACCCTTGGGATTTGGGGTGGCAAGGGGCAGGGAGTCAACTTTGCCTAGCTGCTTCCACATTCATAATCCTACTGCCCTGGGCAAGACACAAAAATTATTATTACTCTTTCTTAATTAATAAGCAACCAAGAACCAGGAATTTTCTGATCTAAGGAAAACTACAAGGCAACAATTACAGATTTTGATATGTATGTCGGGGAACAATTAGGCAAAAATGATAGTAGTTTGGGTTCCCACTTTTTTTACTACCATCCCACCAAAAACAAAAAGAAAATTCCATCCCAATCACCTTAGCTGCAAAGGTACTGGGCTCAGAGTTATTTTAATAATGGTATTTTGGGGGTAAATATTAAAGGAGACACTGTTGCTTATTAGGACGCCTACTTCAAAGGCACTGTAGTGAAAATGGGCAAAATATATGCCAGGGTCACTTTTTTAGTTTTTATTAGCTAAACCAACCATGGAGAGCTAAAAACAAGCTGGTATAGCCATTTAGGAATGTGCTCCTTCTCTGCTACCACAGGTAGATGTATGTATATATTACCTCCATTCTTCTCTCCATATAGCTCAACAGATGATTGTGACAGTTACTGTTTCCCTAAAACTTTAATTCTTTCTCTTGGGATGCAAAAAGCAGAAGGGGAAACAAGAGAGAGGCATAAATCAGGGATTCTCCAGGAACAGACCCCCAGGCCTAAAGTGAGAGCCAGGAACTCTGTCTTAATGGACAAAGGCCAGTATACTGAGAGGGCTCAAGAAAATGTGTTTGTGGAGTAAAGAGATATAGCAGTGCTGGGTGCGGTGGCTCATGCCTATAATCCCAGCACTTTGGGAGGCTAAGACCGGAGAATTGCAAGTTCAAAGCCAGTGTCATCAATGGCCAGGCGCTAAGCAACTCAGTGAGACCTTGTCTCTATGTAAAACACAAAATAGGGCTGGGGATGTGGCTCAGTAGTAAAGTACCTGAGTTCAATCCCCAGTACCAAAAAAAAAAAAAAAAGAGGGAGAGAGAGAGAGAGATACAGCAGTGGCAGTGGTTATTGATGCTCATTAGACATTAAAGTCTGAATTTTTCAAGACAAACTAAAGGCCTTTTCTACCTAAATCAAACACTTTACTATTAGATCCTGCCATTTATTTTCTCTTGGTATCAGAGGTGGTGAAGCAACTTTAAACAAAAGCTATGGCCAGGGCTGGGATTGTAGCTCAGCGGTAGAGCACTTGCCTCACATGCGTGGAGCCCTGGGTTCGATCCTCAGCACCACATACAAAGCAATAAAAAAAAAAGACATTGTGTCCATCTATAACTAAAAAAATATTAAAAAAAAAAAAAGCTATGGCCAAAATGGCAGCACTTCTATACTCATCCAGTTCCCTAAGGCAATGAAGGCCAAATGATCAAAATCTAGATTGCTTGATGATTTTCTTTTCTTTTCCTTTTTGATACTAGGGATTGAACCCAGGGGTGCTTTACCACTGAACTACATCTAAAAAAAATTTTTTTTTAAAATTTTGAGACAGAGTTTCACTAGGTTGCTGAGGCTGGTCTTGAACTTGTGTAAATCCTCCTGTCTCAGCTTCCGAAGTAGCCGAGATTACAGATGAGTACCACTGCATCCAGCACTTGATGATTTTCTGGCTAACCTGGGTTATTACTCAGAAAGCCTTGGCAGGAAAGAGATCAGTTTCTCTTTCTATATATAAACCTGATCTCTAGTTACATCTTTCATGTCACTAAAAATATAACAATTAGGGAGAGCCACCCAGATTCAATTCCGAGCACTGGACTAGGTTATATGTATGTTAGAGATGAGGGTAAAGGAGAAAGATCATTCACACTTCATATTCCTATAAAATCAGAGATGATTTAGTTTTTACAAGTAGATTTAATCCTGGTGAAAGTCCAGTTTGCTAGGTCTGGGGAATGGGCAAGGAGGCCTGTTGAAGAGGTGGCAATAAATACCAGTAAGCCTCACTGTGGCTTATTATTAATGGAGTAGGATCTTCCAGAGAATTAAGAAGTTGCCATAGTTATTGCAAGTGTGGATGATGGAATTTGGTGTACCAGTATTTATTTCATGAATATACATTGGGACAGACAGGTATTAAGCAGTTAGAGAAGATCAGATTCTGCTCATTAGAGTTCTGGACTAGTCTTCAAATAGAAGATACCTCCTTAAGAGTCCATAATGCTGCATTTTAGATGACCTAGTTCGCTGATCAAAACTCAGTTTGAAAAGCAGAAGCTTAAGAGGAGATCTGGAGAAACAAGGACTGCACCCGCTCACCAGATTCTTCAAGCTATTATCTGCACAGTTTGATATAGCCTGATGCTCCAAAGAAGGGCATCATTATTGACAGTAAATCTGAATTAGGCTCCAAACAGGATACTACTTGGAGAAGAAGGAGTGATATTTGTGAAGAGATGGTATAGTAAAAAGAACAATGGACAGAGAATCTGTCTCAGTTTTAACAATAATAGCCATGTAAGCCTGGGTTAGCTCCTTAATCTCCGTTTTTGTTTTCTTAAACCAGCTGACCAAATCAGGATGTTGAGAGAAATGAATCATAAAGTATATTCTGGCAACCATAAAGCATTGTGCATTAATTCACACATAGGAATTAGTTTAAAACTCCTATTTATTGTAAGTATTCTGGGATGATCAATCTATCACCCTTAAGTGTAGACTAGAGTAGAATTTTTATTCATTTATTTATTTTTTGAATTGGACTGGAGATTGAACCCAGGAGTGCTTTACCACTGAGCTACATGCCCAGCCCTTTTTCATTTTTTTTGTTTTGACATAGAGTCTCACTAAATTGCTTAAGGCCTTGCTAAATTGCTAAAGTTGGCCTTGAACTTGTGATCTTCCTGTCTCAGCCTCCTGAGTTGCTTGGATTATAGGCATATGCCATCATGCCATTTTGTTTTTGTTTCTGTTTTTTGTTTTTGTTTTTGTTTTTAATAATGTGAGGAATCTATCTTTGCTACCACCAATAATGCAAAGCCCTCTCTGCCTGGGGACCTCAGGGTAGGATAGTGTAGGGAAAAAAGAGCTCAGAAAGATAGAAATCCTCCCTCCCAAGAGTTGGAAGTCTCAGTATCCCAATTTCTACCCAGTTTGACTAGTTTTAGAAAAGACTACCAGGAAATGACAACTAAAGTACTAGGAATGAGATCTCAGTAATCTGAGTTAATTAGACAGTTCTTATCAAGTTTAGGATTTAAAAACTGAGAATCCCCTTGGAAAGGTTCAGTCCCAAATCATAGTGTTAAGGACTCAGGGTCTTTTTGCTCCGTAGCTTTTGTTATTGAACTGCGGAAGAATACACTTAAAATGAGTTGGTTGGTACCAGCACAGGGCCCTAAAGTAGGGCTTCTCTCACCTCCACCCTGAGTTATCCTTTAGGATGGGACTGAGAAATTGAAATGAAGATTCTTATGATTGCTTTGTGGGAAAAATGGAGAATATTAGGCAATGGGAGGTTAACATAGCAAGCAGCAGCTTCTGCCAGCATTATGGTTAAGTAATGGACAATCATATAAAGGACCTTATCTAGTTTATTCTAAGGCACACAGGTCCTCTAGATCCTTTCTAAGGTCATCTTACATACTGCATTGTCTCAAAGAGAAAACTACGTAGACAGAGGCACTTCTTATATATTTATGTATGTGTGTATATTATTTTTTTCTACAAATACAAAACATTCCTTGTGCTAGATCAGGGATAAGCTCTCCATCTTTCCATAGACTCAGAAAAGGTAGCCAGAAGACACCCATTCTTTTACCTTACTATAAATGTATGTTTGAAAATGCCCAATTCAAGCACATTTCTGGGAGGGAGCAGTACTTATCCTAAAGAAACATATTTGGTTCCCTTCCCTACTCAGGACTCAAAATGAAATCAGCAACAATAAAAATTAAGTCACTGAGCAGGAGCCATTTTTTTTTAAATGGGGAAAAATATCCAGTGTTGCAAAAACCACAGGTTTATTCCACAAGCGGCCATGCATGGAGCAAACCCATTCTGCTGAAAATATTGTAGCAAAACAAAATAAAACTAAAAGTAAGAAGAGATATAGATCACACAGAGGTACCTAAAAATCTGCCTTCTCTTGTGAGAGCTAGAAGAAAAGGCTTCTTTGGAGAGTCTGTTGGTTAACATAAACAAACAAACAAACAAAAAACAACAAAAAATAAAAGCATCATTATAGGATTATTTTAACCTCACTGACAAAGCTCAATGAAAAGCAGGGAACATGCTAAGTGGTACTAACCTGATGTCATTTAGATATCCGTTCTGGCCAGTCTAGGTGAGGGGGAGAAAACGGAAAATAACTTATAAGAAAACAGCATGGCATAACCGAAAAGGATGTCCATGATGCTATGAATACCCAAGGTCTTCAAACCAAAGCTCACCCCACCAACAGGGAGAGAGGGAGCAGGGACAGAATGACCCATTCCCACATACCCAATCTGCCTTCTCACCTTTAATGGGAGAGAACAATTGGCGCTTTTAGCCTTCCCACAGAATGTTTAAAAAGAAGACTGATAAAGGGAGGAGTATGAAAAGTACGAAATGTAAAGTTATTAACCTAACCTGTTGTTATTTCTTTTTTAGCTCTAAATTTATTGCTCTGGGAGTAAGCTGAGCATAATAATTGATGGTTTGATCCTAAAGGGTGTGTTCAAAGGAAGGGAAAGGGAGGTATGAGAAATAAACTTCATTTTTTTGAATTAACCTCAAAGGCTATTCCCTTTCTGTCCCCTACACTTGCCAAAATGAAGGACAATGTGACCTGAGACCCAAGCAGGGTGGGATATTAGGGAAGCAGGTACTTTTTAGACCTGGGGGAAAAATGTGAAAATTAAAAGTCTGAAATATTCCCACTGGGTATTATTTTCTGAAAAAGGCACTGAGCTGAAAGAAGTGAACATCACACTGGATTCCCAACCCAAGCCTTAGAAAAAGGTACTAATGAGTATCCAGTTGCTTAGCAGAGTGGGCTCTATGCAGAGCAGAGCCTACAATGAACAGCTGTCCCAATACACAGCTAAGGCTCCAGAGAAAGCTGCAACAATAGCATTTCCATCCAAACACCCTTCCTGCCACTTTCCTTTCTTTTTGGCCTGCATCCTGTCTCTACACCTCCCATCTGCCCCCCACCAAACCTACAACTCTACCCTTAATCACTCTCTCTGGCCAAGCTTTTCTCCATGTGAAATATTTGGAGGATGGTGGGCTTTGGCCATTTTTCATCATCTGGACCTTCTGAGATTCCCACGGCCTCTACCACAAGAGCTAGGAAGGGCTGAAACCAAAGTGATATATCCCAAGGATTTAACAAGGAATACATACATTAGTAGAGGCTTGAGAGGCTAGAAATCAGGAGGAAAAAAAAAGAGAAGAACTAATTTTGCTTTTGTTATGGTTCCACATAGATATATTCCATTGTTGCTGATAACTAACCCCAATACTGTACTATAAGCTGCCTGTGCTTTCAGAACCTCTGTGGCTTTGCTAAGGACTGTCATTTTCCATGTGTCAGTAAAAGCACAGGAGTGTGTCACAGTCAGCCAGGTAAGCTATGTTGTCACTGGGGCTTCTTAATCTGAAAAGCCTAGGGCAGAATAAGCTATAGAGAGGTGGTTTACATTAGGAGTTAAGAACATGGACTCTAGAGTCAGACTGCTGAATTCAAACACCTGCTCTTTTGCTAACTCTGACATTACTTTAGGTGGTTATTTAACCTCTAAGTGCCTCATGTTCTCATTTATAAAATGGGGAAAATAATTAACCTACTTCATAGGCCTAGTGTAAGGATTACATGCGTTAATCTACAGAGAGTACTGAGAACAATGCCTGAAAGATAATAAGCTTTCTAAGTGTTTGCTATTATTATCCACCAACCTGCTCTATCCACAATTTAGAGCCATCACTGGTCACAACTGTGTACAAATGACATCTCTCCTCTCATTCCACCCAATTTATTTGCAGGTAAAAGCAGAGAACTTGCTTTGGGATACGGTGGGATAATTTGGAGGATGGACTTTACCGACTCAGAATAGGTTATAAAACAATAGGTAAGAAGATTCCTTCTCCTTGGTCTTTAGGCCAGAACACTTGTGATGTATCAGTCTCCACTGAGGATCCTTAGAAGCACTTGGCTCTCCTGAGATAATGGAACCAGTACATACAGGAATTCAGATTTTAGTATAGACAATATTTTTATGAATGAGGTGATGATGGAAAGATACATATACATAGAAAAAAAATTTGGCTTGGCTGAGAGAGGAGAGAGTGGGGGAATGGGAGAAGAGTGTTCATATAAGTATACAGATTAGCTTTTGTTGCTCATCTGACTGTGAGATGTTGCTGCTATTGGAACTTTACATTTCTGGAGATTTGGTCATTCTTGACTACCCATGCCCTTTCCTGAGTTTCTGCTGTTATTTCTTTTCAACTGATAGGCAATGGCAACAGATACAGGGATATCAAGTCTATTAGATATGGCCCACAATTCTTAAGAATAAAAAGCTGCCTAAACTGATTAATGCTGCCTTTTGAATCATAAAGCCAGTCCTGTTCTAGGAAGCAAGGTAAGAAAATATAGGAAGAAGGAGACTTCCCATTCAGGTAGCAACTGGAGGGAACAGGAGTACCCTCTGTGCATGTAGAATGTGGAGTTTAGAGAGGATGGATGCCAGAACAGAGCTCTAACAATCACCAACATATCCTAGAAACAAGGCTAGTCAAACAAGATGAATGTAGAGCCTGTATGGACACCAAGTCTTCTACTTAGAAGCAAAGATGCCTAAAACGAATAGTGGGAATCTAAGAGGATAAATGGGAGGAGGGTTTGACAGGCAAGATTCAGGACTCTTCCATCAGCCCTGCCAAAACCATTTCTATTTTGTCTATTCGTATTTACCAAATTCAGCCACTCCAAGTTTCAGTTCTCTTTGTACACCACACAGTAGAACATATTAAAAATAATTCAAATAAAACCTATGGCTTCCCAATAAGCCATATTTAATTTTAGACATCAAATCTGGGACTGGCTGATGTTGGTTTTTAAAAAAAGAGAAACAAACCAAAAAACCCAACAACACTTAGGGAGGGTTATTCCATTCACAGTTCCAAAGATTAAGAGCTAAAAGCTATGGGCTGACAACTCTCAGAAGCTACACTTACCTCTCGGGCAAATATTCTCTCTCGGACCCTTTGATATTCCTCCTCTCTCTCTTCTATTGACTTGCTCCTCCTTCCATCCTGCAATGGAACTCTGATCTAGATCGATGAGCAGAATTAAGCTAGTTAAGTTCTCCTCGTACTGCAAGCTCACTGCACACCAGCAAGGAAGAGAAACCGGGAAAGTTTACAGTTGCCATCAAAAAAATGGAAAAAAAAAAAAAAAAAAAAAAGAAAAGAAATAAAATTTCCAGTCCTGGACAGGTTTCACTGGGTACATCTGACCATGCAGTTTGGGAGATCAGGTTTTCTGGATGGTTAAGGACTCTTCTTCTCCCCACTCCCCCCAGAATATCAAGAAAACTATTTATAAGAATTAAGGTTGCTTCCCTGTAATCAGGTACTATCCAGTCAGTAAGGATCAAGAAAACAGCCCTGGGAAAATAAACAACATTGCTTTAGAGGGAAAGCAAGGTATAGAAGGAAGCTAGAGAGGGAAAAGAACATGTGTTTAGCAAAGCTGAATGCAGAGGAAGAGGTTTATAGAACTAGCACCTGATGTTATCCCTTTAGTCACTAGTGCCGTGACCTGAAGACCCAAGTCACACATGGCTTTGCAAAGAGGGCCTTGGAAATGAAATCCCAAGGGTGAAGCTACACTCAAAGCCTAAGCAGTTTTTCTCATCTTAATTATAGCATCCGAAGGGCAGCAAGGAGAGAGAGAAATTACAGAAATAGAGTATGAGAAAAAGAACAAAGTAACACAAAGAGAACAGAATACAAAGAAGGATGGGCAAAGAAAGGAAAAGATAAATGAAGTACTGTGAAGGGAGAGGACAGATGGACAGAAAGGGAAAAGAAGGAAATGGAGGACAGAGAACTTTATGTTCTCTAACAAATGCAGTGAAGTAACCAGCAGGGATGTCTAGGCAGATCAGCTCTGGCTAGCCATCACCTAACTCCCCATCACTGTCTTTTCCTCTCCTGACCTGCCTCTTGTGAATACTGTCCTGGGGAGGGTATAGCAGAGGACCCTTTCCCATACTGCTCAGAAAGGCAAGGAGCTCTGAGGGAGAATTCATCAAATGAACATTGCCATGCTACAGATCATTCTGACCTTCAATTAGAGGCTCGGAAAGCTTCAAATGAAGCAACCAAGGAGCCTGTGACTCTAGGCTAATGCTCTTGATTTTCACCAGTTTCTACAAGTAGGTACAACTTCAGGAGTGTCTACTTTGACTAGATTCAGTCCTCACTTCTCACTATCCTTAATATCCTAACTGTTAATATCCTTAATATCCTAACAGAGCTGCTGTTATTCTACAAATTCTATTCCAAGAAGACACAGGACCTCCAGGAGCTACAAAATCCCCAGTCCCTAGCACTGGTAAATCAATGGCAGAGTAGAAAGAGCATAATGGGCTGGGAGGGGTCAGGCAGAATCTTGGCTCTGTCACCTTCCAGTAATGTGACTCCAGGAAATTAACTTGTCTCTTAGCCTCAGTTTTCTTATCTGTAAAGGGGGGCTGATACCCCAGATACATGGGGGTGTGAAGAGAATTAAAAGAAATAATGCATGTAACATTTAGAACAGAGCCTAGCTTAGGGAAAACACTCAATAAAATAGCAATGCTATGTTTATTATTAATATCACAGAGAGAAAGTACACAGAGTCTACCCTATTATGGATCAAGCCTGAAGCTGAGAGATAAAAAGTTTACAGTAGGGACAGATTCTACTCTGCCCCAATTTGCCTCTAGGACTGAATAATTCCTGATCCACAAAAAAAGGGTTTTGGAAAAATGGATAGAAGGGCATCAGGATGGAAAGGCTCTTTCTTGTTTATTAAAATTTAGTTTGTCTTTTTGTATGTTTCTTTGTTTTCAATCAAACCCAGCGTATTTGTCCACATTAGATAATGACACTTTAAGGACTCCTCTAATATTCAAGCAGCAAGAAAGGTCCTGGTCTCAAGACCATACAATATCCCAAGAAAACTAATTTTGACTCTAGATATTATTATAGTTATCATTAATTAGCAAGACTCATATTGTCTCTAACCAACCACACTTTCCAAATCTAACCCCTTTTGGAGGCTAAGCAGAAGCAGGCTGGATCTAAATCCTCTACTTAGGTAGGAAAACCTGCAAACCATCACTATCTGAAGGGTACACCACAGGTCAGGGCAGCAGCCAGGCCTATAAATGAAGGGTTGGGACAGGTTGTTCATTTGTTATTCTCTTAGAAGTGGATCACAAAGGGGATCCTGCCTGAGGTTCCCAGCAGCAAAATTCAAATTAACTCACTCACCTTGGTGGAAGTTGGGAAAAGATTAAGGAGTTTACAGAAAGGGATCAGACACACTTTTATAACTGGTTAAATCAGACCACAACTTTGTCAGTTCAAGGCTATCCCTGAGCTAGGATAAGAGTGGAAGTGGGATAAAGTAGCTTTTTGTGATTCCCGAAGAAATCTCTAACTATAAAAGGAAAAAAAAAAAAGAATGAAACCAACAGCTGGATCACAGCTGAGGCAGGGAGGGACTTTGCTTTGTCCAAAGTGACATGGAGTTAGAAATCAGTGGCAGACCCAAGGAACTCTAGACCAAATGAGATCATCCAGCAAACCTCAGCACCATGTCTCTCCAGGACTAAGGGTGGCATCCAGCTCAATAAGTGTAGTCAGTCCTCAACATTAAGCCAAAGTCAACTTAGCATAGCTCAATACATTTTCCATTCTAAGATATTTTGAGTTTTCTCCATCCCACAAACTTCTTCTCCCTTCCCAGTTTCTCTTACTGCAGGCTCTCTCTATAGGCCCACCCTTTTCCATTCTTCACCTGGTTATCATCTCGGTCCATACTGGCATCATCTCTCTTGAGAATGAATCTCTGTTGAAATTCTGCATTCTTCTCATCCTTTATATGTTCTGAGAACCTCTGTTCAGGGCTGGGATTTGGAAAGAATTATGAAGATGGGAGGAAAAAGACCCTTTTGTTAGAAAGAAGACCTCTTACATATAGCTCTTCTAAATTCCACAATCCCTACAGGAAATTTCTGAAGTCAGACATCCAAAAAGTCAAATAAATGTTTTACTGAATTCCTCTGTTCTTTATAACTTCTCTTCCTCCAAAGTTGTATGGTCCTTTCAATGAAGGTGAAGAAAAACTAGGGCCCATCTTCACGAAATGTCAGTGCCTCTAAAATCTGTCTCTAAGGCTTTGTAAAAAGGAACTGATAATATAACCTCCCACTCCCCGGCCCCCCACAGGAGTCATCTTGATCCTACACCTTCCTCTTCTACCCTAGCAGGTTATCCCAGGAAAGAGTGGTTATCTACCCACTCCATAGTTTTCTCCCTTACATTCTTGTGTTGCTTGTTTTGTTGATGATGACAGCTTTGCCAGTTTGATCAACATTGTGGTCCATTCCAAAATAGGCAGCTACCCGGTGTAATAGCATCCGGTGATATGAGGTCATCTGAGGGAACTTCTTGAACTGGTTACTGAAGGAAAACCCAGGGGAAAATGTGAAATAAGATAAATAATAGTAACAGTCAACCGTAATTTTTCTTACCAGTGTCTAAAGAAGAGCATTTCTTAGAAGAAACAGACATAAAGATGATACAATTTACTCAGTGGGAACCAAAAAGATTTCTGAGTTTTGTAGATTATTCTGATTTACTATGCTAAGACTACTTCTTAAGGCGTTGGTTTCACCCACTTGGATGAAGTTTAACACAGGAAAAAGGGAAACCTAAGAATAGTAAAATCCAGCTGCGCACAGTGGCGCACACCTGTAATCCCAGCACTTTGGGAGGCTGAGACAGGAGGATCGTGAGTTCAAAGCCAGCCTCAGCAACGGCGAGGCACTGACCAACTCAGTGAGACCCCATCTCTCTAAATAAAACGCAAAATAGGGCTGGGGATGTGGCTTAGTGGTCGAGTGCCCCTGAATTCAATTGCTGTACCAAAAAAAAAATAGAATAGTAAAATCCAGGACAAGGCCTACTTGCTGAAAAAGACATTAAGTCTTTCTCAATCTATGTCTATGCAACAACATAAAAAAACCTCTGTTTTCACACATATACTTTTAATTCATTGTGATTGCTTCTCCTTAATTCCTTTTGTTCCCTAGTGAGTAATTACTTCAAAATTCTCACTTTGAGGGAAAGATGAAAGAGAAAATTATATCTAAATTTCTTTCCAGTGCCCCCTCCCACCTCTAAGTGTATATTTCATACAAGTCACTTACTTGTTGTCATTAATAAATTCCAGAATCTCCTGTTCTAATTTTAGCAGCATCATTCTGTCCCTGTTTAAAAAAGATTAAAACAAAACAAAACACAGCCCTCCCATAGACACTGAAAGCAGCGATTGAAAATAACTTGTTCACTATAGAAGCTATATCTATAGCTATATCACTATAGAAGGATATATCCAAACTCTAATAATGGACTGTAATGCAGAGGCTGCTGAGTCTCATTAGCTTGTACTTTGATATTTTGAAAGAGAAAACCCAAGTATACATTTTTTAGACTGCTCCTAACCATATGCTTTGTTATCTATATCAGAAAGCTAATTGTTAGCAACATATTCATATAAACACATACTTTATACTTATAAATCTAATTTTTCTACATCCCATCTGGTTATTTACAGTCTTTTAAAGCAGTGATGATTTAGCTTATGTACAAATCAATTATCTTTTTCTTCTGTGCTTTTTAATCACTGTGCTCCCAAGTCTCCATATTTCTTTGTCTCTACATTCTTTCTCCACAGAACTTTTTTCAACTCTTCCAAACGCAGAAACTTCAATGTGAGGGTATTCTGAATTCCTCACAGAATATAAAACTATACTTGAGAAACACTTAGGGAGGGGATGGACATCCTAGATTCATAATGAAAAAATTCTAGAAAGCCATTTGGCCTCTTGGAATCCTGCTCCCTCCTATTCCCTTTCCCTCTTACACCAATCATGTTATTACCTCGGGTTCTTTTTCAGTGTATTTACAAGAAATTCATGTAGGTCTATTCCAGTGGAGTCTGTATATTCTTGGCTGGAGTCTAGAAGCACAACAGTAGAAATTTAGAGTACATGAAATTACTTAGTATAGTAGCTCATCCCAAGTAAAACCCATAACCTGATTGAGAAGATAAGAACAGGAGAGTAGAATCAAACCTCAGGATTTTAGCATAAAATCCAGAATGACTTTGATTGCCAGCTCTCCAAAAGTCCTCCTCACAAAAGGAAGAATCTGGGCCATAGTGTTGCATCAATATTAAACTGAACTGCCACTTATCATTACTGAATGGTAAGTGTATTTACTGAATGTCCTGATTAAAATACAGTAGGTTGTATTCTAGCTATAACAAACAAATTACAGATAAGAGCAGTCAAGACTGAATTTTGCAGAATCTAAATACAAATATGCCCAAATATTGACTATTATTAATCCCAAGGTTGCCTTTTCTTGTCAACTATCACTTTTATGGAATATTTCTTTTTGTTACCTGTTCAAAAGTTTAAAGCCACCTGGGTACAGTGGTGCACACAAGTAATCCCAGCAACTTGGAGGCTGAGGCAAGAGGATCCTAAGTTCACGGCCAGCCTCAGCAACTTAGCAAGGCCCTAAGCAACTTATTGAGACCCTGTCTCAAAACAAAAAATTAAAAGGGCTGGAGGTGTAGCTCAGTGGTAAAGTGCTGCCCCCAAAAAACAATTTTTAAAGAAATTTTAAATTTTAAAATTAAAACAAAATTATTTCAGCCATCCCAAAACCAAAATATAAATGTTATGTGGAGGGTTTGATTATCCATATCACCATTTACTTCGCAGCACAAATAAATCAGAATTGACTACACTGTCCTCTCCTGGGTAGTGCCAATGCAGAGAAAGTAGCTCTTTAGGGCATGTGAGCCCTACAGCAAAGAAAGTAAATTAGTTAGTTATCTCCCCAAGCAATCAAGTCAGCAGGACACTATAAACTAAAAGTGTGTGGCTAGTAAGGCCAGTGGGTACCAGGTTTCAGGATGACAGGAAAGTGTACTGCAGAGTCAGGCATTAAGACAGATGAAAGACAGGGAAAGTCCTCACCTCTAGAAAGCATCTTCCTTGGGACCTTTTCTTTGTTTTTGTCCTTGTCTTCCTTTTCAGAGACATCCTTTGTGGACTTTTCTTCCTCCTTGTCAGAGGGGCAGCTGATATGCAATTGAATTATATCCTTAAACAAGGGGAAAGAATAATATATTCAAAGAGGAAAATAGGATTTTAACTATCTTGCAACTTGCTTAGAATCTCAACAGAGGCAAATCTTGGCGTGGTAGCTTTATCTTATAGAAGAGTATGGTTTGTTAAATTGTTTTAGTTTTTGCTCCATCAAGAAGGTAGAGGCCAAGCTTTTCCTGCCAGCAGTCACAGCCTACTTACATAGCAAGAGCTCAAGTTACACTGGCTCTTCTTGGCATAAGAACTGGATGGTAATGGTTCTAACCACTGGAGGAAGAATGCAGTGGGAAACAAAATCAGTCCTGGGATCTCCTTGTCTGTATTAACCTGTATGGTCAAGGCATGATAATCTATACATCATGTACTCCCCCTACCCTATCTTATTCAATAGCTTTTGTTTTATTTTATAAAAAAATATTATTTTAGGCCAGGTACAGTGGCGCACACCTGTAATCCTAGCAGCTCGGGAGGTTGAAGCAGGAGGATTGTGAATTCAAAGCCAGACTCAGCAAAAGCGAGGCGCTAAGCAACTCAGTGAGACTCTGTCTCTAAGTAAAATACAAAATAGGACCTGGGATGTGGCTCAGTGGTCGAGTGCCCTTGAGTTCAATCCTTGGTTTAAAAAAAAATTTTTTTTCTTTTAGTTGTCGATGGACCTTTATTTATTTACATGCGGTGCTGAGAATTGAACCCAGTGCCTCACACGTGCTAGGCTAGCACTATACCACACTGAGCTACAACCCCAGCCCAATAGCTTTTGTTTTAAAGTGCAATTTTCCCTGATTTCCCAGCTTGATGTTGATCTTGTGACACTATACCAAACAACTGCCATGCTCAAAAGCTACACTTACTCTTTTTTTTTTAATATTTTTTCGTTGAAGATGGACACAATATCTTTATTTATTTATTTATTTTTATGTGGTGCTGAGGATCGAATCCAGTGCCTCATGCATGCGAGGCAAGCGCTCTACCACTGAGCTACAATCCCAGCCCTACACTTACTCTTTAAATGACCTACCTGGGTTTCTAATGGTCCATCAGCAAATGGGGTAGAGGATTCCTCACATACTGCCAGACTACGTACCAATTTCAGCTTGGAATTAGACTGAAAAACAAACAAACAGCTATGTATATTTACTTAGTGAATATTCAGAAAACATCCTCTTTGGTTCTCTTAGTTGTTGCTTCCATTAAACATGGTTTGTCATTGTTGTTGTTTGTTTTGATTTTTGATTTTCCAAATAGGTCCTATTTGCCAATTCCTGGTTCACTTGAAAGGTAAATCTGCTTACAATAATAGACATGTAAAAATAAATGACAGATAGCTGGAAACCTACTTTCCTTAGCCCTCTTATTTTTCTGGTCCATTGCTATAATTTCAGACTCAAAAGTTTATTGCAAATACATAGCAGTATAGCACTATAGAAAGACAATCGACTTGAGCCAAAAGTCCTAGCTTTGAGTCTTGGTTTTGCATTTATAAGATCTAAGACTCTGAGCAAATTACTTAATTTTCTTGTTCTGTTTTTCCTCAATGAAGTTAGGCTAAAAAATACCTAAAACGTTGTTGTGAAAATTAGATAATATAAACTATATAAATATATATATCATTAAATAGTGCTTAGCATACAATAGACAATAAATGCTAAATGACTCTAAACCTTAGATGGGAAGGGTATGAAAAGAAGTGTCTAGGAAAAGAATGAAGAGAAAGACAAAAAAAAATTTATAATACTTGGGATTTAGTGTAATAAAAAGCTAAACCACCTGGTTTTCTTCTGCTGGCTGTTGAATCTCAAAAAGATTTGAAATACACTATGCAAATCACTGCTTTCCTAGGAATCCCTGAAGCCAAAAATTATAGAGTGACTCATTAGAACATCTAGCTATAAACATTTACTGAGAGTTCTTACAATAAAACTAAGGTTTACAGTGAATACAAAAGCAAAAAACATGGTGTGTGTACTCCATGTAGGGGAGTACCAGAAAAGAATTTGTGAGTCTGAGGAAATAACTGGAAGTTAATTCTGCTGTTAACTACTGAATGTCCTTGTAAAGTTTCCTCATTGCAAAATGGACATAATAACTATCTCATTCATGTCAAAAAATCTCGGAGGACCTAAAATAGCAGTGAATATCCTCTATTTTAAACTTTAACATCCCTGTAATTAGGCCATACAAGGCATGACACAGTGTCACTTATCAAACTTCTTGACCTTCTTCAAACAAACCACAAAGTAGCTCGGCTACTCCCAAATTCCATGATTAGTTTTCTGGAGGAAGAGGGTGGGCACCTCTGGTGACAATCTTCCCACTACCAGGAAGGTCTAACATTTTATTATTCCCCAGGTAAATTAAAAAACTAAGCCAGGTGCAGTGGCTCACACTTGTAATCCCAGCACTTTGGGAGGCTGAGACAGGAGAATCACGAGTTCAAAGCCAGCCTCAGCAATGGCGAGGCACTAAGCAACTCAGTGAGATCCTGTCTCTACATAAAACATAAGATAGGGCTGGGGATGTGGCTCAGTGGTTGAGTACCCCTGAGTTTAATGCCTGGTACCAAAAAAAAAAAAAAAAAAAAAAAAAAAAAAAAAAAAAAAAAAAAAAAAAGGTTGTATTTCTAGGATATCTGCAAATGGTGAGTCATTTCTACTAATTGGGGCAGGTTTTATATTAAGAGAAAATTCAAAAGGGGGCAAAAAAAAGAACATGAGAGTGACTTTCAAAACTCACACAAATAGCCAATCTCCTAAAGAAGCTAGGGGTGAGCAGAGAAAGTGGCATTTCAGCACAACCAGTACCAAATTCTCCCAGGCTCTGCAGAAGGCTCCAGCTGGGTGTCCTTTCAGGCATCAGAAATAGACTATGATTGAATTAGAGGTAATGGAGAAAAATGAAGCCAGACTTTCCACTAGGAAATATATGTACATGTGCATGCAACTGTGTGCGTGTAATGCACATTCATAATTAGGGTAGAAAGTGCAAGCAAGAAAACTTGGCCCATATATAACCTGAATAAATTAGAGGTTGATGATATATCTATTTGTAAAATGTATTACTAACTACATTAGAAAATAGGCAATGAAGGGGGCTGGGATTGTAGCTCAGCGGTAGAGCGCTTGCCTCACATGCGTGAGGCCCTGGGTTCGATCCTCAACACCACATACAAAGCAATAAAATAAAGACATTGTGTTCATCTACAAATAAAAAAAAACCTTAAAAAAAAAAAAAGAAAAGAAAATAGGCAATGAAGGAAAAAGTCTCACCTTGGCTCTTTTCCTGGCATGACCATGGTTGGAGGTCCGCCTCTGTTAAAAGGGGATTGAGAAATATTAAAGATGAGGAAAATCAACACTTAAGTTAGAAACAATACATGCTTACAGCATAAAAGCACTAACTATAAAAACTGTTACAATAATTGCCAAATTATGATGAAAATCAAAATCACTTGGTGTCACTGTACTCCAACTGCGGCAACTGTGACATGGAAGGGCCTTCAGATCATTCAAACCAGTCAAATTGCCATTTACCATGACTGACTTCAGACTAGTCAAATCACCATTTACCATGAAGAGAAAGAACAGGAAGAACTGATTTGTTGGACTTTTTCATAGACTGATAAAAAAATACTTTTGGACAAACCATGGAATCCTCTCCTGATTAGGATGCTTCTGAAAATGTTACTATCACAGTATGAAATATTTTTTTCCTCCAAGCTTACATACAGCAGTCTATTTAATTTACAATGGATATGAAATGTGGTCCTTAACTATCATTTATAATAACATCCTTATGAGACAGATGTTGGAACATCACAGTTTCAACTTGAGATATCCAAAATACCTGTCTCTATAAATCACTGCAAAAATGGAATGAAAAGTCTTCTTTCCATATGCTTCCCTCCTTGAATATGAAAATTCTCCCAGTTTTAAGCTCCTGGTGGTGAATCTCATAGCTAGCTTGTCTGGGTCAGAGATATGAGATGGGAGAGGATAAAAAAGGGGCATAGAAGACAGGGATAAGATCTCCCAAGCAAAGGGAAGAAAGAGTGGGTAAGGACAAGGTAAAAGTCACGTAAGATGAAGGATGAGGGCCTGAGGTAGGAGGAGGGAACAGCAAATTAATTGATAAGATTTCTAAACATCCGAGATATCAAAATGTGTATAATTAGGTTACAAAGTACAAGCAAGAAAACTTGCTTGTACTATATGTAATTTGCATAAACTAGATATTTATTCTAAATATTACCCCACCCTTTTGGGGAAGGGGTTGGGAAGTCCAACTGAGGCTGTAGGGTGGGGAAGGGGAAATAAGTCAAGCGAGGCAGAATACCAGCATGGTCTTGGGTAGGTGAGGATTTTTCTTTCCTTGGTCCTCTTCACTAGTTAGCAAACAACACTGCCACAATGCAAAATGGAGAACTGGGAAGGTAGATGGAAAGAGTAAGAAATGGTGGAGCTGGTCAATGCCAAGACCTGTTGCAGCAAGGGAAGATTCATAGTCCAGAAATATGAAGCAGCATTTGTCACTACTTTTTCAAATAAATAACACATATACACAGTACAAACATTTAAAATGTATAATGGAATTATATAATGAACAGTAAGTCTTTTAAATCTGTCCCCCTGATAGCTTTTTCCCTCCTAAAAATCAACCAGTACTGAAATTCTTTTAAATCTACCCAGAGATTTTTTATGCTTATGTAAGTTTATTGCACTTGTGTATACAGTTTTTTTTAAAACCATGTACACACACTACTCTGAACCTTGTTTTAAACTTTTTTTTTTTAATGCATAGCATAGTGCAGAAGATCTACCCTGTTTTTCTTAATTGCTACATAGTATTCTGCTGTATGGCTATACCATAACTAATTTTACCAGTCCCTTAAACTGTACCATTTAGGATATTTCTGATCTTTTGATAGTGAAAGCAACAATCATATTAAGTTTATCTATAAACACTATATCTGTAGTCCATTTAACATTTCTATAAAGTACTGCTAAATTACCCTTCAAAGTGTTGTAAAAATTTATACTACTATTAATGATATATGGATCTGCATATTTCCCAGAATGGGTAATTTTCATTAAACAGCCAAAGACATGTTAAAAGCCTAATATGTAGCAGGGACTATGCTCACTACCAGAGGATATGGAGATAAAAGACACAAACCTTTTCAAAAGGAACTCATAATCCTGTTGGAGAAGACAGATAGACAATTACAGTATAGTACATTAAGTGTGTTACAGAGGTACTCACGAAGTATGACAGAAGCACATAACAGAGGTATCTAACTCAGACCAGCAACATATAAATTAATATATTAACAAGTATTGAACGCCTGTAGGGCACTGTTAGACCTTAGGAATACAATTGTGAGCCCAAATTACCTAAACCTGGGCTTCATGGAGCTTATTATTCTGTGAGGAAGATAAGACATTAATAAAAAGAATTATATAATATTGACCTTGGGTGGGTAAGTGGGTGAGTAAGGTTGTCAAGGAGAACCTCTTGAAAAAAAGACATTGAATCCTGAGAGGTAAATAGGTATTAGATATTGGAAGAGGGTTCAGGAGTTGGAGGAGCCCAGGGAAAGAACATTAAGGAGGGCATGCTGGGCAGAGAAGGCATGTACAAAAGCAAGCTTTCCCCAAACTTCAGCTTCCTTTTATAACAAGGACCAAGGAATTAAGTCATACTAAAGCATAGAATGCCAGAGGTGATGGCTGGCAGGTAAAGGACTAGGTCACAATATACCATGCTGGGAAATCTGGGACCTAGCCTATGGCAATAAGACACATAGAAAACTTGAAGAGAATTAAAAAATTCAGTTTCTTATTTCATGACCATCTTTCTAGAGCAGCATGGTAGATGAATGAGAAGGATTACAAGTTTAAAATAAGAGAGCTCAACAAGGACGCCATACTAAGCTGGCTATGGACAGGATATACCTAAGTTCAGTATGTGTTACCTGAAGTCTTGCCCATTATAAATAGAGCTTCATAACCTGAATTTTCCTGCACTGTATCCATGCGAAAGATACTGTGAGTTCCAACTGCTGATCCCCAATATACATTTCACATAACACTAGTAATGCAAGTCCCCTTTCCCTCAAAATTTTCAGCACCAACTCAAAACACAGACTTCCTTGACAGTACCAGTTAGATTCTTGGACGGACTGCCAGAATGCTAGCAGAGGGAATATAGGAGAAACAGAATTTTTAGTGCTGCTGAAGGGGCTTAGGTTCTCTTGGGAAAAGGTAGAGAGGAAGGGGCTTCCTAAAAGACTCCTCCATAGGATACAATGTGGCAGAAAAGACTAAAAACTTTGCAAAAGAAACAGAAACTCCAGTAGATGGCAGCAGCCTCTCCACCTGCTCTAGAGATAGCAAAAAAAGTCAAGTTAGAGGGGTGGCAGGTCCTTCTGACCCTGACTTACAACTGTCTGTATATGCAGTGAAGACATTTTTACACCAAACAGGTGCTTATAAAGAATATAAAACTGGAGCTGAGGTTGTGGCTCAGTGACAGAACACTTGCCTTGCACGTGTGAGGCACTGGGTTCGATCCTCAGCACCACATAAAATAAATAAACAAATTAAAAAAAAGAATATAAAACCAACAGATGTCCTTTCTTCACTGCCTATTTTCAAAAAGTACATACAACCAGAGTTCAGAACATCATTCATAGTAGTCTCCTGAGAATATAATAAGTTGTATCTAAAAGTTTATTTAATTGTTATCTTCCATGTAATATGACAGCATATAATTAAACATTCATCACTTACATGTCCTGAGTATTTAAAATTCATTATTGGTATTGGTGGAGGCTAGGAAGTAAAGCTGGAACAATGGCACACTGTCTACACAAACTCTGGAAGGATGGGTGGAGAATAATAAGTCACATGATATGGCAAGTTTTAAGAAGACAGTAGAAAATAGGCAGACTAGAGAACCAAATATCTCAGAGACCTATCTGATTTTAATTCATTCCTTTATGTTGCAGTTGTTTTCATCTTTAAAGAGGACAAAGCTAGGTGAATTAAGTTGTCTTGAAAAATTATGTTTCAAGTTTCCAGACACTCCAAAATGCTGTTGCTCCTGCTTTTTAATCAAAACTTCTTGCTAGAATTAATGTTCTATCTCCTAGGCTTACAACAAAGACCAGTCTCATGCTTGGGCATCAATGAAAGGATTTAGAGATTGGTTTTGCATTACGGAAGAAACTAGCAGTTACCATAAATGGAGAGGAGAGCTGTAACAGATAGGGTAGAGGCTCAGAGTCCAGTTGTCTGGGTACCAAAGAAGAATCCTGGAAGAAGCTTGGTTGACTACTGCCTATAATTCTGCACTGTAGTTTGGATTTGGATGAAAAACATAAGAACCAAGGATGAAATTCCTTTTACTCATTCACCAATGGCAAGTTCGGAGGCTATTTCTGACCCAGAAAATGCTGTTTTAACACAGCCAGGATATGAATTTAATCTGTGTGTGAAGACAAGCAGCTTTAGTTTTAAGAATTTATTCTATAAGCAAGGTTATGACTTTTTAAATATGTTTATATACAGTTTATTTAAAAAAATTTTAATATATATATTTTAGTTGTTGATGGACCTTTATTTTCTTCATTTATTTATATGCAGTGCTGAGAATTGAATCCAGTGTCTCATACGTGCTAGGCAAGTGTTCTACCACTGAGCCACAACCTCAGCCCACAGTTTATTTTTTGATAGTTAAAAAATATCAAAATGCAGCAAATGTAGCAAGAACCAGTGAATAAAGGTCTAAATGGATTAGGAATTTCATTTTGTCCTTTCTTTCTTTGTCCCCCCCCACCCTTTCTTTTGGATACTGGGGATTGAACCCTGGGGCACTTTACCACGGAACGACATCCCCAGCCCTTTTTATTTTTTATTTTGAGACAGGGTCTCATTGAGTTGCTTAGGACCTTGGTAAGTTGTTAAGGCTGGCCTCAAACTTGCCATCCTCTTGATTACAGGAACACGCCACTGAGCCCATCAGGAAGATGTTTCTTTCCTTTTTTCTTTTTCAATATTGGGGATTGAGGGGCTGGGGTTATGGTGCAGTGGCAGCGTGCTCGCCTAGCATGCCTGAGGCACTGGGTTCGATCCTCAGCACCACATAAAAATAAAATAAAGATATTCTGTCCACCTACAACTAAAAAATAAATATTAAAAAAAAAATATTGGGGATTGAACCTATGGGCACTTTACCACTGAATTTCCTCCCCAGCCCTTTTTATTTTTTATTTTGAGACAGGGTCTCACGAAGTTGCTTAGGGTCTTGCCAAGTTGCTGAGGCTGGCTTTGAACTTGCAATCCTCTTACCTTAGTGGCCCTAGTCACTGAGATTACAGGTGTGTATCATCATGCCTCGCAGGGAGAGTTTTCTTGAGAGATCAAGTTGCCCCCCCCAACACACCATACCCACCTCGCCTGTACTAGGGATTGAATCAAGGGTAATACACCACTGCGCTACATCTCCAGCCCTTCTTATTTCCGAGATAGCAGGGTCTTGCTAAGTTGCTGGGGCTAACCTCAAATTTGAGATTCTCCTGCCTCAGCCTCCCCAGTAGCTGAAATTACTGGCATGTACCACTGTGCCTGGCCTCAGGTTGGGATTCTTAAGGAGCATCAAGTGTTCATATTAGTGACTAGATTCTTACAGATTCCCACTTCTATTCAGATATTAATGAGAGTGCATACAATGCTTCTAATCCTTACCTGCGTCTCCTGACGCAAACTGGTATCTTCACAATCTTTCTCAACTTCTTCCTTACTTGGAGTCTTAGGTATAAACTTGTTTTTGCTTACAGATTCCTCCACCAGTTTTTTTTCCGATTCTTTCATTATTTCCAGAGTCTCTTGACTAGTGTTACTGTCAGACATGTTCTTCAACAGAACACAGTAGCCTCTATGGACTCCTAAAGAAACATCAAAAGCATTAAACAGGAGGTATGTCTCTGTGTTTAACATACACTTAAGACTTGAATTTCTCCTGTGTGTGTGTATACACACATATATTTTTAATATATGTATACATTAAATGTATATGTGTATATATATTACACACACACACTTCCTCCCTGAGTAGTCTCCCTATAATGCAGAAAAGAGTCTTTTGATAAATGCTGCCTCTGGATTAATAAACTGCATGATTTAAAATGTATAATTTGATGAGTTGTATATACACACCTGTGAAACCACCACTATATTTGAAATAGCATATCCATCACCCCCAAGTTTCCTCATGTCCCTTCATAATCTCTCCCTTCTTCCCACTGCCTCTGGCTAGCCACTGATCTGTTTTCTGTCACTATAGACTAATCTGAATTTCTAGATTTTTTGTGGGTGAGGAGGCAGGGAGAGGGTTTGAACCTAAGGTCTTGTCATACTCTTATCACTAATCAACACCCCAGCCCCATGCATCTTCTATAATTTTACATAAATTGAATCATACAATGTCTAGATTCTTTGACTCAGCATAATTATTTTGAAGTTCACTAGCATTAAGTTCTAAAGTAAAATAGTAGAAATCCTCTTGGTACTTTATTTGCCCTCCTTTGTTCCCTACAGAAGTTTGCTCACATTTTCAACTCAATCACTAAAGTCACCAGATTCTCCAAAAAGAAAAAATATATATCATAAAGCTCTATTCACCACTAAAGAGAAACACTTTCCAAAGGGAGACCTTTCATAACTATCATAAACCACAACATTGTCACCAACTTCAAGCTACTCCCCACCAAGAAAAGCAACAGAAACAGAAAATGGTTATAGGATCTTAAATTCTTTCCTTTATCTTAAGCAAGCTAAAAAAGCAAAGAAGATAACTTTGTAGCTATTTGTCCTTCAGAAAGATTGAGTCTTGCTGGGATTGTGGCTCAGTAGAGTGGTAGAGCGCTTGCCTCGCACTGGGTTCGATCCTCAGCACCACATAAAAATAAATAAATAAAGATATTGTGTCCATCTACAAGTAAAAAAAATAAATTAAAAAAAAAGAAAGAAAGAAAGATTGAGTCTCTTCCTGAAGGAGAGGAGTATCTTCATTTCTATCTGCTATTTGGGTTCAGTCAGTCTACCACCTCCCAGGGATACAGAGTATCTCTGGAGCAGGGGTGGCCAGTCTTTGTCATTATCACTACTTGGGAAATGCTGTAACCAAGCCAGAGGTTCTCTAAACATACACTAAGAAACAAAAGTTGATGTTCTATATACAGATTCATGTCTTCAACAGGTAAAATCAAACATGCTTAGTTACAACAAAGGTTGGTAGAATTTTCACCTTATATAGGTTACTGACTACTTTAATCCTAAATAGTTCTTTCCCTCCTTTTTTTTTTTTTTTTTTTTTTTTTTT